>JALBUQ010000095.1:0-95249 GCA_024364755.1 Pseudohyphozyma bogoriensis
CGCCTCTCCGACTCCTCGACGCCCTCCTCTCCTCCTCGCCCCTCCCCTCCCTCCGTCTCCTCAAAGCCAAAGCTTTCCTCCTTCAATACTCTGAGAAATGGGCCGCAGCGAAAGCAGCGTGGGATCTTGTCATCGCGACGACGCCGGAAGAGCAGACAGAGTGGGAGAAGGTTGAAGTTATGGGGGAAAGGAGTTGGTGTGTGTTTAATGCAGGGGAACTGGAAGAGGCCGAGAACGGATTGAGGGAGGTCGTGGGGAAGTTGATGGAGAGGATGGAAGAAAGGGAGAAGGAGGAGAGGGAGAGGGAGAAGGAGAGGAGTCGGAAGGGACTGTCGAGGCCGGAGGGGGTTGAGGAGGGCGAGACGGCGGAGGAGAAGGAAGAGAGAGCGGTCGGGTGGTGGAGGCTCGGAAGATGCTTGTGGGAGATGGGAGGTGAGCTGATCTTTTGGGGGTGTACGCGTGTAAGAGGGAGGATTGATGGCTGACACGTGTGCGCGCGACAGAGACCGACCCAGACAAGAACGGCGAAGCGTTCGACGCGTTCATCTCCTCCGTCAAAGCCTCCAACACTTTCGCTCCCGCTTTCACCTCCCTCGGAACGTTCTACGAAACGGTCGAGCCAGCGGACTTCAAGCGCGCGTTCGAGTGCTACAAGAAGGCGTTCGAGTTGGACGGGAGTCAGGAGGTCGCGGCGCTGTTCCTTGCGCAGGAGTTTTCGGAGGAGGGAGAGTGGACCTTGGTCGAGAAGATTGCGAGGAGAGTCGTGCAGGGGAGTGCCGGTGGCGCGGGTAGTGCGGCGTTGGGCGGGAAGGCGGCGAAGAGGTTGAGTTGGGCTTGGAAGGCGATTGGTGGCGCGGAGTTGGTGCGTCTCCCCCCTCTCTTTTTGCAACTCTCAAAAATAGGTGCTGATGGAGATTTGGTGGCGAACAGAACTCGCAAAAGTACCCTCAAGCGATCGCCGCGTTCCAATCCGCGCTTCGAGGCGCCCCGGACGACTCGCACACCTGGATCCGCCTCGGCATCGCCTACCGCGAGTCGGGCAAGTTCATCGCCGCGCTCAAGGTCTTCGTCAAGGCCCTCAGCCTCGACCCCGACTCGTGGTACGCCAAATTCCTGATCGGCGACGTTCAGAAGGAGATTGGACTCCTCGAGCCCGCCATCAAGGTCTTCCGCGAGATTCTTGAGGATAGGCCGGACGAGCTGGGCGTGAGAGTCGTTTTGGCGGAAACGGCTTTGGCCAAGGGGCAGGACGAGTTCAATGGCAACTTCCTGGGCAGGGCGGAGGAGTCGTTGATCGTTGCGCTCGAGGAGGCGAGTAAGATCATCGATGCCGGGTCCGCCACGAGGGTTGCTTGGAAAGTCGCGGGCGATGCCCTCGTTGGACTCGGCAAGATCCCCCTCCCAGCGTCGTTGGACCGCTCGACGCCGCTCGCCCTTCACCTTCTCGAGGTGATTGGGAAGGCCGACGTTGACACGAGGATCGAGGGAATGGACGGCGTTCGCGTCGAAGCGCTCCGTCAGGCCGTGCACAACGCCGCCAACCCGGCGTTCTTTCTCGCGCTCGCGGTGTTGGCGAGCAAGATGCGGGTCCTTCTCGAGACGCAGAACGAGGTGTCGATTGGCTCGGCGTGGCTCGACCTCGGACTCTCGCTCTCCGCTATTCGACCGCACCTCGCGCCGTTGGGGTTGCCTTCGGCCGAACACGATGCGCTGCTCCAGGCTGTGCGGTGCATCAAGTACGCGTTGCACAAGGAGCCCGTCAACGCGTCGTTCTGGAACGCTCTGGGCGTCCTCGCTTTCGACTTGAGTCCGAGGCTCACCCAGCACGCGTTCATCAAGAGCATCGAGTACAACTCGCGGACCGCGGTCCCTTGGGCGAACCTCGGCGTGTTTTACCTCGTGCATGGCGACGAGGACCTCGCGAACGAGGCGTTCCTCAAAGCGCAGGTCTTGGACCCGGACTACGGGGCAGCTTGGGTCGGTCAAGCGAGGCTCGCGACGTTGGCGGGTCATACGAGGGAAGCGAGCGTGTTGCTCGAGCATGCGTTCACGCTGGGCGCTACGACGCCCGAAGCGGACGTCGGGTACGCCGAGAGCGCGTTCAAGGCGTTCCGGGCGCAGTCGAAAGCGAAGGCCACGACTTCTCAGACGAGGGAAGAGGCCTCGGCTGCGCTGAGTGGCCCGCTCTTCGCCATCTCGAGGTACCTCTCCAAGCACCCAACGGACGTCTCGGCGCTGCACCTCTCGGCACTCATCCTCGAACGCGTCGGCGACCTCGATAGCGCTTCAGCAGCACTCGAGAAAGCCGCCGAGATGCTTTCGGAGATCTATGATGCCGAGGAGAGTCCAGAGGCCGAGGCGAGGTACATTGTCTCGCAGACGAACTTGGGGAGGGTCAGGTTGGCGAAGGAGGATTTCGAGGGCGCGTTGGAGGCGTTTGAGCCGCCGCTGGCGTTGTTGCCGCTCCCCGGAGAGGCTAGGGACGTCGAGGGAGCGTTGAAGAAAGAGGAAGCGATACTGCTGTACACGGAGTGCAGGCTTGGGTCCGCGATGGCGAGTTTCTGGAATGGGGATGCGGGCGCAGCGAAGGATCAGTTGTCGGACGCGTTGGAGGACCTCGAGGCGGTGGAAGGGGGTAAGAAGGCGAACCTGGGGACTTGTTTGGCGAGGATTTATTGGAGTGAGGAGGATATCGATCGCAGTCTGGGGAGTATGTTGGATGTGCCGGATATGTGCGTTTTTTGTCCTTTTCTTTCGGGAGGGGAAGGCGGGGACACGTGGTGAGAAGCTGATTTGACTCTGGTGGGCGGAACTTGCAGCGTGTCGCCGAAATCTCCGTTGTTTGTCAAGCTCGTGATGGAGGCGATGGGCACGATGACGCAGGAACGAGTGACGCTTGAGGTGGTCGAGAGGTTGAGTAGGAGGGATACGGCGGTCAAGTATGATCACGACTTTACGAGGTTGAAGGCGTTGGAGAAGTTGCTGAAGGTGGGTTTTTCTCACTGTGGTTTCGGATGGTCATTCATTAACAAATGTTTTACAGGGCGACCAAGTCGGCGCGACGTCGATCGTCTCGCGCACGCTGCACGCGACCCCATGGGAGAATCACACCCGTCGGGCCCTAGCCTGGCTCCTCATCGAGCTCACCCCTACCCCTTCCGCCTCATCGAACCAAAACCTGTCTTCTGTCTCGCGGTTCGTTCGAACAGGCGTGATAGCGCACGACGACGCGGCGAGGTTCAGAGCTCGGAGACATGTGGGGCTGACGACGGCGAGGGTCGCAGAGGGGAAAGTGGAGGAGGCTGAGAGGTTGATGGAGAAGGCTGTGTGGGTGATGCCGTGGGCGGACAAGGGGAGGGAACTGTTGGTGAGGGTTGGGAGGGGGGTCAAGGAGGGGATGACGGTGGACGAGTGATGTTGCGCAGAAGTTGTATTGTAGTTTTACGCAAAAGACGAATACATTAGAAAGCGAATGACTTCATTTACATCATCTCCGCAAGGAAGTCTGCGAGGATTTGACCTTTGTTGCCACGACTATCGCAGAACGACAGCTCTGCGGGCCCAGCTCACCGCTCCGGGCCCGGAATCGTAAGCCCCGGGGCGCGCGCGCCAGATTTAGTGCGACGAGCGCTCGCCCGACGACGATCTCGCTTCCGCCTCCCGTCCACCTGCACTCATTTGTATCACGACTCTCAACGAGAGATGGCACCTCCGATCCCATTGAAGATCGTCATCGTCGGTGAGCCCCCTGTTCCGTTCCTTCTATCGAGGCGGACGCGCGTCCATCCTCCACCGCAACGGTGCGCGGTCCTGCGCGCGCGCGGGGCTCTCTCTGGCGAGGCTATGACGATGTCGAGGAGTGGTGCGAGGAGGAGGCGGAGGTAAAGCGTCGCGTGGTGGTGTAGGTGGAGCTGTGGAGGGAGCAAGGGGAACGCGGGATCTAGGAGGAACCGAGGAGGGGGCAACGCGGTCGTCCGATCTCAGGAGCTCGCACTGATCTTGATCACGGTTGGGCATGGGAACGAGGGCAGGCGACGGAGGCGTAGGCAAGTCGAGCATCACCACGAGTTTGCTCAAGAGGGATTTCAGCGACGAGTATGACCCG
This sequence comes from Pseudohyphozyma bogoriensis, assembly GCA_024364755.1. Lineage (NCBI taxonomy): Eukaryota > Fungi > Basidiomycota > Microbotryomycetes > Chrysozymaceae > Pseudohyphozyma > Pseudohyphozyma bogoriensis. The sequence goes on from JALBUQ010000095.1 coordinate 4,106, forward strand.
ACCGTCGAGTAAGTTCGTCGTCTCTCGCGTCGTACAACCCCCAGCTGATCAGAGGCGGGGTTCGGGGGGCAACAGGGACAGCTACTCGACGACGATGACGATAGAAGGCCAGCAGTACGATATCGAGATTGTTGATACAGCCGGGCAGGAGGAGTATAGAGGTCTTTGGGGCGAACAGACGGTCAGGGAGGGCGACGGGTTCATCCTCACGTAAGCTTCCTTCTCGTTCGTTTCGAGGAGCAAGAAGGAAGCTGAGCAGGAGGGGGAAACAGGTATTCGATCGACTCAGAGTCGTCGTTTAGGCTGTTGCCGAGTTTTGCGCACACGTGAGTCGGCGTTCGAGGGCAAGGGTAGACGCCGCTCGTACAAGAGAGTGCTGACGAAGGAGTGATTGGTGACCAAAGGATTCGGAAAGTCAAGTCGCCCGATGAGAACCCGACGGAAGCAGCGACGCCAGAGAACACTCCCTTCCCTTTCATGGTCCTCGGTTCGTTCTCCTTCCCTTCCTCTCTTCTTGCCCGATCTCTAACACGTCGCAACAGGCAACAAATGCGACCTCCCTCCATCCTCCCGCGTCATCTCCGCCTCCACCGGCCTCTCCTACTCCCGTTCGCTAGGCGGACTGTTCTACGAATGTTCGGCCAAGTTGCGCGTCAACATCGACGCGTGCTTCCTCTCCCTCGTTCGCGCCACCGCGAAATCCCGGGCGGCGCGTTTGGACTACATCAGGAGAAGAGGGACGGAAGAAGGGTTTAATGGGAATATCGCTGTTGTTGAGAAGGGATTGGGTGGGGGGATGAGGTTAGGGGGAGTGAGGAGTGGAGAAGGAGGGTGGGAGGAAGATGAGAACGAGGAGTTGGAGAAGGCGAGAGCGGCTAGGAAGAAGAATAAGGATTTGAGTATGGACAGGAGGAGGAGCTTTAGTGTGGGTGGGTTGGGAGCTCATCCTGATACGCTGAGGGATGAAGGTGGCGGTGGGGGATGTTGTGCGAGTTGTGTGGTTTCGTGAGGGGCGGAGGGAGTGTGTTGTGAGTGAAGGGAAGGGGGTTACAAAAGGGCTTCATGGCATTGCGCATCTTGTTTATTTTCTGGGCAATCAGCATTTATCTACGTCTATCGTCTTTTTCCTCGCGGCCGACCTTTCTGAGAGCGCAGAAGGCAGCGAACGTTGACGGACAACACGTCAGCCACGAAGGGAAAAAAGGAGGGTCACTAATGTCCGTTGGTTACACAAAGCGTTCTCGAGTGATGCTACAGGGCTACCACTACTTTACTTTCACAATTTCTAAAAGAATACGACAAATCATGTCCGTCTTTCCTTCCCTTGACGCCTCCTCACTGCTTCCCCATCCTACCCTTCGAAGGAGGGGCAGGAGCAGAAGGGACGACCAAAGGCGCTCTCGGAGCAAAGCTGCTCAACGTCGATGCGTGTACTACTGTCGTTGGTGGTCCGGTGGTAGTAGTGGAGGAGGAAGACGATGACGGGGGCATGGCGGTCGGATCTGGTCGCACTGTTTTTCCCCCAACAACAATCTTCGCGTTAGTCAACGGCTTCTGCTTCGGGGGCGGAGGAAGAAGAGACGAACAAGTCACTTGGTCGTCAAAGAAGCCTTCTCGGGCGGCTGCCCTTTCCCGCCATTCAGGCTGGAACCGCTGGTCGTGCTCCTCCTCCTTTCTCTTCTCCCTTGTGATGGAGGAGGTGCGTCGGACATGGCCACCACCGTTGCTAGACGTGGTGTTGGTGGAAGTGGGCTGGTTGGTAGAGTACTTTGGTGGGGAGGTAGAAGCTGGAGGAGGGGGACCACGACGGGCGCCAGAGAGTCGACGAGAGAGGGAGCGCATGAGGGACGAGGCGCTGCGAGGGCGGGTGTGGGTCGTTGATGGAGGGGTGGAAGTAGTTGAAGTTTCGACAGGAGTATTTTGAGGGGTCAAGCCATTGTCGAACTCCCCTCCCCCTCTGGCGATGGGAGCAGGGGCAGGCACGGAAGGCTGGTCCACTGGAAGGGGCTGTGCTTCAGCATTTCTTGGATACGGAAGTGGCAGGGGAAAGAGGAGGCGGGGGCGTACCACCAGAATGAATAGGAGCGAGACGGTGAGAAGGTGTGATGGAAGTGGTGTTGATCCTCAGTCCCTGGGGGGAGGCACGACGGCCAGCATCCTGGCGATGAGGGTGGTGGTGGTCCAAAGGCGAGGAGGCGCGCGCGGTGAGCATTCCGTTTATTTGGGCGTGAAGTGTGTGTGTTCAAGAGATGGGAGATGGTGGTGGTAGAAGGAGAAGGAAGAGACGAGGGTTGGCGTTCGGTTCTCAGCTCGAAGAAGCAGTCATCGTTCCAGGTCCCCCCGCCGAGTACTGTAGTCCGCGGTTGGCGACTGTACCTCCCGCAGTTCCTGGAACCACAACGAGCTGGAGGCGGGTGACGTTTTTTTTTTTTAGTTTTGGAACGAAGCAACGACGGTGAGAAACCTGGAATGCTCGGACGTGGATCATCGTACGGGTACTATTTTCCAGGAATATTATGATGTATGTCCTGAAGAAAACAAGGGTCCCCGACCCCAAACAAGACGACGTGGCCACTTTGCGTCAGCGCTTAAGCGCTCGCGAAGCCTCTCGCAGCTCTGCGGGCTCCGCCGTTCGTCTTCGCTAGACGTCAAGCACTTTCGGGGGAGCCCCAGAAAATGTAACGTACTTTACATCAGACACTGCCAAGGGTCTAGACTGGATTCGGAGGGAAAGGGCCGCAGTGCGCGAAGGGAAGATGGGGCTTCAGTACCGCAGCGAGCAAGCCATCACGACACGTGGCGGGCTGGGGTTCTCATGGGGGAGGGGCGTCCGAAAAACAAAAGGAAGAGAAAGGGTACCACAATTCCCTTTTGACGATCTAAATGGTAAAGGGGCAGAGCCGGGAAGAAAAGAACCGCATACGATGACCCGGCGGCGGAACGGTGCGAGAGGCCCGCAACCACGGTCGCTTCACCCCAGCTCGGGACAAGAGGTCCGTCACTAATGCAAACAGTTCTTCTTATCTCCAGGAGAGTATTTTGCGTCTATGACACGGAAACTCACTCATCTTTTAGGAGCGGAAAGCCCGAGTGTTGCCTCGTCTCCGCCACCGTCCTCGTGTTCTCGGCGCTCGGAATCAGCGCTCGTTTCGGTGAGATGTACCGATGAATTCGACCGTGATGCTCCTTCTGTACTTTCCTCTTTTTTCTCTTCCCTTCCAATTACCCTACATGATCTATTGGATGCCTCCCGCGCTACTGCCTCCCCCCTCCGCTCAGCAACGATCCCGCCCTCCCACCAACGTCGACTGGCCCTCGGTCCTCCGACTCCTCTCTTGCGGGGCCGTCCCACCGAGAAAACTAGCAAAAAAGAGGAAAGGGGTAGAAATGAATGAGTTGAGGTTCAAGGAGGAGGGGTGGGAGGAAGTGGGCAAGTGGGTCGAGGTCGAGAGGTGGAGGTGGGCCGTGGCTTTGGCTCCTTCTGGAACGAGAGCGGCGGGGGATGAGGAGGACGGTGAGCTTGCTCTTGCTCTTATTTTGCGATCAAGTGTCTAACTTACCGGTATGTCTCTATGGGCGGTGCTTGGGCTCTAAAGGACGTGAAGAAGGAAGAGAAGGACACGGCGGTCACTCGCCATACGGCGCGTTCTACCACGTCAAACTCGGCAGCGACTTGACCCTCCCCCTCCCCCTACCCTCTACCTTCTCTCTTGAAGACCACAGCCCCATGGGACCAGCGGGAAAGGATGGTCCCGCATCGGGACCGGCACCATCTCCAGCTCCGAGACAAGAAGCGCCAGCACAGCCTCCGCGAGCTCGTCGACAGTCGGGACTGAAACGATGGGAGGTACAGCGCGAGTTTGACAAGTTCCACTGTGAGGCCAATTTGTTTTTTTCTCTTCTGCTACTCAGAGACTGATAAGAGGGTTTCGACAGCGACGAGCACGAGTACTTCAAATGGCGGGCATCTGAGCCATTGGAGTCCGCCAACGGCCGCGAGTGGGAGCGAGAGTCGTAGTGCTGGCAGAGCGGATGCTTGGTGGTGTCGATGGAGGATGTGAGCCTCTCGAGTGCTTTAGCATGTGATTGGTAGTTATCGTAAGGTTGAATACTGAATGGACGAAGGGTTGTAGAGGGCATGTGTGAGAAAATGGAGCGACGTCAAGTTTGTTTGTGGGAGCGCTTTCAGAGGTTGATGATATGAGAGGGGGAGCTGGTCGTTTTACATCTTCTTCAACTTCCTTTTGGCTCACAGGGAGCGAGGGTGAGTGTTCAGAGAGCAGAGGAGAAAGAAGGCCACGTCAGCGCTGGGACGAGCACGCCTCCCCTCGCGCAGTCAGGTCTTCCAAGGCACAACTCTGCAGCACCAGAAAATCACTGTTTCATTCAAAGCATATAACTACAAGCTACGCGCTCTTCTACTTCACCCTCCCACTCCCGCCGACACTTCTAGCGGCAGCAGGGGCAGTCGCCGCCGCCCTCGCGTTTGCCAATTCGCCACACTTCAACCGGTGCGTTCCTTTCCAGTCCTTCATCTGGCCTAAGAGATGAACAAAATACACGTCAGTAGCTGTGGTTGTTGAAGTGGGAGGAAAAAGAAGGACGGAGAAGAGGGAAGAGGAACGTACACGCTTCGGAGCAATAGACCGTGTGACACGTGCCACAGTAGTTGGCTTTGTGTTTCGGCACTGTTTGAGAGGCACAACGCTTGAGCATCGACGGCATTTTTGAATACTTTGAGCTACTCACCACGCTCAAAACAACTAAAGCAAGCCTCGACAGGCCACGGCGGGCTCCTCGTCGCCACTTCCAGCAACGTCGAGTCGTACTCCGAGACCTATCAGTGCCGGTTCCAGTTACCAAAGGAGTGACTTCGAAAGCTCACTTCTGGCGTCCCGAAGTCCCCATTGAGCAACGCAAACACTTCCCTTCTCCATTCGTCGTCCTTTTTATCCTCCTCGACATCCCACCTCGGTGCAGCGAGGAATGACACGGCACCATGAAGATACTCGCCCTCCTGCTTCACCACGATGACGCCCCAATAAACCTTCTCCACGAGCCCTCCACCTTCTTCAGCGTCTTTGTCGACCATGCCTCGCACACACGCTTCGTGATCCGACTCGGTGTTGGAAGAGTCGGGGTGGACGAGGCTGTCGAGGATCCGGTGGGCGCGAGCAGGGGGGATGACATCGACGTGCGTCAAGAGGTATTTCTGTGGTTTGTTTGGTGGAGTTTCGAGTGCGGTGAGGGAGAGGAGGATGAAGGATTTGATGTGTGGTGTGAGGAGGGAGGAGGAGGGGAGGGAGGTCGAGAGTCCGGCGGCGAGGGAGCGTGTGAGGTCGCCTGAGGTGTCGAGTTGGGTGTGGAAGTAGGAGAGTAGGGAGGTAGAGGGGCTGCAGGTCCAGCTTTTATCTTCATTCTAGTGATGTAAGATGAGAGAACTGAGTGTTTGAGTGTAGATCTGAGAATAAGGGACGCACCTCGACCATGCATCCTCCCAAACCATGGCACAACCCTTCTTCCCAGCTCACGTTCCTCGACACGTCAAACTCCTTCCCACTCTTACCTACCTTCCACTTGCTCACCAATCCTCCCTCCATCCCACCCTTCCAAACCGCCACGACCCAAACCTCGTCCCTCGCCATCATCCACGCCTCCTCCTTCATCCCCTCCACTCCCTCAATCACCTCCTCGACCGCTAAACAATCCGCCAACGTCCTCATCTCTCTAATCGTCACCAACTTTGCTGAAGTAAAGTACAATTCTTCCGACGAGGAAGAAGTGGCCAGGAGAAGGATCGCGTGAGTCCTGTTGAGCCGGGAAGTGGACGAGAGGTGGAGCGCGAGGGGAGCGTAAGCGTCGAAGAAGAAGGTGGTTATCGGGTGAGTGAGCCAGTTGTCGATGTATAAATCTGTGTCTTTGTAAAGGAAAGATGAGAAAAGTGAGTGTGGTTCGAGTGTTCCAGCCGGGAGGGAGCAGACGAACGAGGGGTCGGACGAGTGCGTTCGGTCGTCGTCGACTTTCGAGCTCGCGTTTTCACCATCGTCGTCAAAGCGATACTTCACTCCGCAATTGAAGAAGTATAGCCAAAAAAGTACAGAGAGAAGTTTTCCGGAGGAAGCGAAGTGGAAGGAAGCGCTCGTCACCTCAAGGTCTCAGACCCAACGTCGAGCCCGAAAGCTGAGGCGGTGTCGCGGGGGTCGGGGGGTCGCTGACGTGGCTTCTGCGCTTTCACAGCGAGAACGTTCTGCATCGGCATGCAAAATTCCTGGCCGCAAGAAGGGTACACACCAGGGCCAGCAAGCCGACCCTGAGGGAACGATGCTTTGCGGCAAAACTATGGAGTAACGGAAGCAGGCGCTAAGCAGCGGGGGTGATGAGGAACGAAAAGAACATTAGATATTAGGCATTGAAGGGGTATCTCTACTGATGGTGAATGAAATGGTGCGGTGAATAACCGTTCGACAGTGTACATGTTGGCAGCGTCGCCGTCCTTGGCGTGGCTAACTGTATCGCATCGCGACGGCGAGAACTGAGCACGATATGCTGTCCTGTTCGCTCAGACCTTGTTAGCCTGAGTTTAGCTCTATGTGAAACAAATGGTGACATACGTTCGTGAACACCTCTGACACGCTGCAGTCGGCCGTCTCGTCCCAGAACGCGGTCAGGTGCGCGTGGCCTCCGGCGCCTCGTTCGATTATCCTGTTGGTGGTAGAAACGGTTCATAGATGGAAGGTGACAGTGGAAGGACGAGGTGGACGCACGAGCACGAGACGAGATACTTGTAGCCACGCGGTTCGAGCTCTGCTTCAATCAGCCCCACACTGCTCAGCTCAGTGGTGTCCGCCGGCGAGAGAAGGAAAGACAATAGCGCACCCATCATCTTGGCCTTGACTTCCTCGCCAATCTCCCTGCACCACGCTTTACTCCTCTCGCCGTCCCTACTCCAGACCGCGTTCTGCAGCCTGCCGAACGCTCGTCGGATGTACGGTCTCAGCGCGTCCGCATCGAATGTCCTGCCGGCGGTAACAGTCAGAGTACGTGTCTGGCAGAGTGGCGGATAGGGATGTACCGGATCGAGTTGGTTGGGGAGGGCGACGAGGCGAGGGATGAGCGTGTCGAGAGGGTTGTGTTTGGTGGCGGAGCTGGGAGGGACGGCACGGAGCTTTGGAGCGGCGAGGGTGTGACTGGTCCGGCTAGTCCTGACATCTGCACTTCTTTCTCTACAACTCAGAACTAAATGTAGTGAGAATTGAAGGGTGGCGGAAGCGAACGAGCAACGAAAGGCGCGTGCTTTTGCGGCCCAAGTTTTGGGTTGATCGCTGTCGGCGACGACGAGCGCCTCTTGATCGCCGTCCACGCCCCTCGCACCCATGGCACCAACACTCCGAAGCAGAGCGAACAAGGGCGCAGAATCACCGCCGTCGACAGCGACCGCGAACGGCGTCAAGCACGCCGTCGAGGCCGCCGCGAGCAGCGTCCCTCTGGCTCGCGATCCCTCCCTCGACCGAGTCGATCGCGGACGAGTTCGTTCAGGGTGCGCTTCTGTTCCCTTTTTCCGGTGCTGAGTAGACCCAAATATTGATGTAATCTTACCAATGACAGCCTCGAAGTCCGTTTCTCTATTCCATACTGGCAGCAAGACGCGACTGACTCTCTGAGCCCATCCTCGGGCACGACTCGTAGATCCCTCGCAAGCTCCTCCACTCGTCCATCTCAATAGGCGTCACCTTTCTCTGGCTCAACCACCCGAACGTGCCTCTCATCATCCGGACCGTCGCCATCTTCCTCGCGTTCGTCGTCGCGTGCGATGTCGCGAGGTTCAGGTCCATGGCGTTCGAGGTGCAGGTGCGCGCGTCCTTTGGTTTCCGGGCGAGGGTCAGGGTGGCGAGCTGACTCTTCGGTGGCAATGTCAGTATGAGAAGTACTTGGGCTACTTTATGCGAGAATCAGAGCGAGGTGAGCTACTCCTCCCTGGTGCCGTGCTCGCGGTGCACTTTCACGTCCCTCGACGCGTCCGGACTGACCTTGACCATCCGTGCTTCGCAGACCGCGTCAACGGAGGTAAAGGCGCCACCGGCTCCATTCCTTTCACTACATAAGCTCATAGCGCATCCACCACAGTGATATTCTACCTCGTGGGCGTCCTCGTCTGCCTCACCTTCTACCCCCGAGGTGCGCCCTTGCCTCCCTTTCTTCCTGCGCGCACACCCTCTGTCCTCGTACTTCAGCTGACGAGCAACCTCCCTCACTGAATACAGACATCGCTTGTCTCTCCATCATGATCCTCTCGATCTGCGACACCTCCGCCAGTGTCTTTGGGCGCCTCTTTGGCCGCTTCACCCCCAAACTTCCCTTCTCCGGGTCCGTTCCGTCTCTCCTTCCCCTCACTCCCTCTCAAACAATCAGCTGACACTTCCTCCCCTTCTCACACACCCTCCTTAGAACCCTCTTCGGAGCGAAAAAGTCCCTCGCGGGCACCCTCGCCTGCATCGCAACAGGCACTCTAACTGCCTACGTGTTCTGGTCCCAGCTCGCCATCCCCGGCGATGAAGGCGATCTTTCGTGGTTGCCTGGACGTATGGCGAGTGAGTGGAAGGGGAGTAGGACGGGACGGCCGACGTGGATCCCGGGATTGCCGACGCCGGAGAGCACGCTCGGGGTGAGGGAGTTGGCGGTCATCAATGGCGTCGTCGCTGGTGTGGCGGAGGTGAGTTGGGGCTTTTGGATTTGGGCTGCTGGAGGCTGGGGAGGGAGGGGGCTGATTTTTCGCGTTGCGGGGCGCAGGCGATTGATCTTTGGGGGTTGGACGATAACCTCACGCTGCCGGTACTGTTCGGGTTCGGCTGCTGGGCTGTGATGTGGGGTACATCTGTTCAGTCACCATCCAGCTGTCATATGATTCACAAACTAACCTCTTGCGCTCTCAGTGATTGGCTGAGAAAGCTTCAATCGCATCTCTTTCCACCCGCCACGTCTCACCTCCGCTCACATGCGCAACCCCTCTCCTCCTCTCGCCTCCAACTTGATACCCCCTTCTCTCCATCTCTTTCTCTCGCACTCCATCACAATTAGAGATACTCTCTGACTACTATACCACTCCCCCCCTTTCGCTTATTGCGCACTCTACCGTACCTTACCACCTCGATATTCCCCTATCGCACGCCCTTATTGCGCTCCGAACCAACCTATTCTCTTTTCGATATTTCTTGCTGTTTATATAATGATTTTTACTCCTTGTTCTTCTCCTCTTGTTGGCTGGGGGTTCGGTGTGCCTGAGACTCACTCCTGGGCTGGATAATAGCGCTGTCGGGATGGAGGCGCGAAGCAGGAGACGAACCTGAGGAGAGGAATTGGGAAAGGAGAAGACTCCATTGATATCACTTGAGGAAATTATAGCACACTTATGATCTCCGACACCACACCGATAGGCTTCTTTTGTGCGGCATGTTCACCCACCGGAGGAACGCCGGTCGCTACACGTGTCATCCGCCGCCCTCCCTTCCAAGTGCGACACGGAGTTCCGGTCTCTTCACAGAAGAAGAAGGTCTCAAAAAAAAAGCGGAGGTCAAAACTCGCCATCTCGAACGCAGGGATTCCAGTTTGCGTGACTTTCCGTACTAAATCGGTGGGGGTCGTGGCTCGAGGTACGTCGAGTTGACTGCCCCAACACCTGGGTCTCATCAAAGCGGCGCACGAGTCTAGCGAAGCTCCACCGATTTTCCCACCGGGCACACATGCTCGGAGCTGTGAATGACGCCACGTAATCAGCTGTCCCATCTCACCGCTCTTGCTTGATGACCGAGTGAGCGAAAAGGAAGACGATGGTGAATGTGATGTAGATATAGTACAATTCTTCCTACGGCAGTAAAAACGTTTCATCTTCATGCGTGTGTGTGTCTTGTGTGTAGAGAGCCTGGGGGGTGATGACAAAGCTAGAAGCGCAAGTACCTATTCAAGAGCCCGCCTCGCGTGGTCAGCTCAAGTGCGCGATGATGAGAGGAAGCAAAAACGAAGGGACGCACGAGACAGCGAGGAGTGGAAATCCTGCCATGAGGCCGAGCCAAAAGAACAGGTTGCCCAGCGCTGGGTACTTCCTCATGATTGGCAGACGACCGATCATGATGAGAGGGAGTTGCGCCATCTGGGGAAGGAGGAGTGCGATATAGTGTTAGTGCTATGGAAGAATAGATGAAAGGGGGGAAGGAGCTTCACCTGCATCCCAAAGAGGTACGGCCGGATCTTTTGCGTCACGACGGCCATGACGAGCTCATGCACGAGTGCTGAGAGCAGGAACGTGACAAACGCGGCTTGGAACTTGCTGAAGTGGTACGTTGTGATTGTCGAGGTGTCTTGAGACGTCCAACCATCTGATGAGCATTGGGGATAGTGAAGAAGGAGGGATGGCGAACGTACAGACGTGACGAAGGAGGAACGAGTGGACGGGAACATTCCAGCGCCGCGAGAACTCGTCGAAGCTCGTGCTGTTCCACCCTGCAACAGTAATTCTAGTCAGTGGATCGGCGAGAGAGATAGGAGAGACACCTGCACTCACAATCCTGATAAAACTCGCGGTCCGAGAACCTCGTGAGCTCCGCAAACCCATTGCAGATGCTTTCGAAGATGATATAGAAGATCAACAAGTAGCACACTGTCCCTCATCCTATCAGCTATATCTTTCACCAGCAGAAAACAAGAGTAATGACGAACCCATGAAAGGCATCGCGAGGTCCAACGCCGAGTGCCAGAACCCCCTCTCGTGCACCCCCGGAGAGATGGGCAAGATATAGTGCTCAACGATGAGAACGAGGATGGAAAACGTCCCAAACGTTGCGAGGGTCTTCTCGAGAATGTAGACGGGTCGAATTCTGCGCAACTCAAACCGCCACGTCAGCGTGTCTTTAGCCCGACGAGGGGAGAGAGGACGAACGACTTGGTCCTCGGGTACTCGAGCTCGTAAACCAATGTAGGGACAAGGAGGTAGTCGAAAAAGTTAAAGTACGTGACGTTCTCCGGGAACACGACTTTATTCGGTCCGCTGGACGTCAGCGCATCGACGAGTGTCGAGGCCTCGAGCGCGAGTTTCGCAAGATAAACGTCAGGGTGGAAGGCGAGGAGGGCGGAGTCGCTCGGTGGGCCGTCGTCGACGTGGGATTGGGAGCGGGAGCGAGAACGCGTCGAGGTCCGGCGAGGGGAGTGGGTTTGGGTCTGGGTGGGCGTCGAGTCGCTCCGCCCGCGCCGCGAACCTCTGCGCTTCATCGCCGTTCCGCCGTTTTCTTCTACCGCTGTACTCCCATTCGCCGTCGAGATCGGCACACCATCCTCACTCGCTCTCACGCTAACCACCCAAGCCTCGTGCGCCTCTTTCTCGACCTTCTTCTTCCCTCCTGCATCCTCCACCGCCTCGTCGAGCGCGAACTGGATTTTCCCGAGCTGTTTCTTCTTTTCGGACAGTTCACCGTTGGTGGAGATGTAGGAGTGGACCTTCATGAGGAGCGAGAGGGAGTGAAGGGTCATGAAGCCTGATTGAACCCAGGGCCAGGAACTGGACACGTGGTGTGGTTTGGGGTTAGCACAGGCGGGGAGGGAGGGCAGAAAGGGAGGGAAGCGGACCGATAGAACGTCCATCGGACTGCTAAGCCGAGGAAGAGCGCTTGAGCGACGTGTTGGATGACGGCGCCGGTCCAGTAGTAGCTGAGCCACCGCCGGTTGATGAGCTGTCGTCGGTGCCTTGTCAGCTTTCCTTCCCTTCGAATGAGAACAGGAGCGAATACGCACCTGAACGAACGGCACACAGAGGATGGTGCTGAGGACCATGACCCCATCGGAGACGGCGAGCATCTTTGCATCTTCCGAGATCAACGTCGCGAACCGCATCCCCCACACGACGCCTGCTTCGTGGTAATGGTTCACTCCGGTCCGCACAGCTCCAATAAAAATCTGTAGTGAGATGAATGAGTGAGCTACTGTCCGCCCTTCAGCTCAGACAGGTCCACCCCATGCACCTCGGCCTCCCCCGGAGGCCCGCGTACTAGCCTCATGACGTCCTCCTCGACCAACAAAGGACTGACCATGATCCAAAACAGCGTATGAAACCCCCTAAACGGATCCTTCGCACTCTCGGGGTTATCTCTGTCGAATCTCGATATCCTGGGCTTGAACGTGTGCTGCCTCTTTGTCTTGATCTTGCTCGCCGAGGTGCCTCGAGCTGGGATCGGACGGAGCGAGACGGACCCATCGGCGGCGAAGCGGGAGGTGACTTGTGCGGCGTTGGTGTGGATCAGCGAGTCGGTCGTCGTGCCCGCTTGGGAGGTCGTCGTGATCGTCGTCTTTGTCTGTCCTCTGCGAGTGGTGTGTGAGGTGGGAGGGTCAGCGCCGCGCGCTTCAGGACAATGGAAGGAACGATAGGAACGTACTGGGGAGGAGGTGAAGGGTCCCTCGATTCATCAGTCGTAGCAGTCTGGCTCATCGTGTTCGCGTTGTTCGTCGACGTGTCCGAGAACTCGGTGTCGGACGGCGAGGGGAGGACTGGAGGCGTTGACAGTGGCGACGCGATGGCATCCTTGACCAGGTTGAACGGCCCTTCCACCGTGCCGGGCTCTGGCGAGGTCATGTATGTATAGATTGAATAATAGTGAGAGAAGTTTTTCGAGCAAAGTGATTGGGAGGAGGTCAAGGGGCGGCGCGCGGGCGTGCGCTGTGCGTCACTCTGCGAACTTGGCGCCTTCCGACGCCCGGTCCGGCAGCAGCTCACGCGTTCCAGTTCTGCTTCCTCCCATTTCTCTCACTACTTTTGTATCTTCAACAATGCGACAAAGAATATCATCAACAGCGCGTCAGTTCACCACCACCGCCTCCCGCTCCGCCCACCCCAACTCGTACGCTCCGCATCCTCAACAAGGACACGGCTCGTCCAACCGTGCCCGTCCGCCTCCGTCTCGCGATTCGTTACTCTTCGCATCAGGTTCACAACCTACACTATCCACCTCCACGTCCTCCTCACCGCCAGACCCGTCAAGCAGCAGCATCAGCCACGGAACCGAGCTCATCATCTCGTCCAATCCTTCCTCCTCCGACTCGTCCTCCCACTCCACTCCTCCCACTGAAGTCTTCACGGCGTTCCCTGTCCCTCGAGTCCCATTCTCGACACAAAAATTCGTGAGAAGGGTAGAAGCGGGAGGGTTGGATCGAGGCGTCGCGGAGGTCGTGATGCTCGCCACGAGGGATCTGTTGTTGCAGCATGAAGAGAAGGCGGGCAGGGAACTGTTGGGCAGGCTGGATTTAGAGAATGTGAGTCATGCGTTTCTCTCCTACGACTTGTTTGGTAGAAGCGCGTCGGGGGGCGACGTTCATTGCTGACCGCGCCTTTGTTGTTCTCCCGCCGTCTCCTCTCGCGTACGACCACAGGAAGCCTACCTCTACACCGCAGCTCTCACGGAACTCAAGATCGAATCTCAAGTAAAATCTCGCAACGACGGCATCACGCTACGGAGCATGACGAGCGCGTTGCAGCGGGATACGGATGCCGTCAGCCAGAGGATGAACGAGGACGTCCAGCAGTTGCGGAGCGACATTCAGTTGGATATGAATAACAGGAAGGAGGAGAGCGCAATGGATTTGAAGGACTTGGAGATGAAGATTATGGTGCGTCCTCGTGGGGTTTCTTGGTTTCCTCGCTGCGATGCTGGGAACCGATATCGGAGAGCAGGAGGAGCTGATATGTTGTGGTGTGGTTACAGGATCTGAATAGTAAATTCACCGTCACCTTGGGCGACGTCCGCACTGAAGTCGAAGCCACGAAGTGGATCTCCACACGACGAGTTATGCGTTCGTCCCCTCGCCCTCCTCCCATCCTTTCTTTCTCCTAACACCTGTACACACCCACAGTGGCAGTCGTCGGCGTCGTAGTCTCAGCTTTAGCCCTAACCCTCTCACCGAACCTCAAGAAGAAAACCAAAGAAGAAGAAAAGATCCCGACAGTCGAGGAGCTGGGTGTGAAGAGGGCGGGACCGGAAGCGGACTATACGGGGACAGAAGGCGGGAATGGGTGGTGGTGGAGCTCTACGTTGGGAACGGGGGGTGGCGCGACTGGTGCTGGGGTGGGCACTGGAGTCGCGGCTGGACTTGGGGGTGGAGCGGTGAGGAGGGTCGGGGAGGAGCATCCGAGTGAAGAAGAGGGGTCGTGACGGAGTTAGTGAGAATGGACACTCTAGGTTTTAGATTGCTGGTGGATAATGCGTGAGAAGCAGGAGAGATGGCGCATCGAGAGTCGACGCACAAAGGACACGTCATCTCGCATGAGATGGCACCGCCTTCTGCACCCGCTATGACTCTGAGTCAGGCAAGCAGGCTTGACCTCCTTCCCTCTAATTCCTACGCGAACCTCTCAAATCTTCACGATGTCAATAACGTGCTCTCAACCTCAGTGCCTGAACTTCTCAGCGACCCTCCAGCTCGACTTCACCGACGTCGGCTCGATCAACAAAAGTCCCACGGTCCTCGACGGTTCGGGAGGAGAGTGGAGAGTCCAAGTCACAGGTCTCAAGCAGGAAAATGAGCTCAAAACTTCAATCAGGTCGAGCGACTTCAAAGCAAAGCAAACAATCCACATCAGCTGTGCCTGGTTCCTGCTTGATGCCAAAGGCAACCGGAAGTATTGCGCCTCGTGTATCTTGGAGGAGGCTTTCCCGAACAAGATCCCTTTTAGATGGTCTACTTTCAATATGAAACAGTCCACAGGTAAGTTCAGGAAGAAAGTCGGCACATTCGTCGCAGAGTTTTTCGTCGTCTGGGAAGAGAAAGCCTGCGCGCCACAACCGTCAGCGCTTCCACTTGGTCGTCACGTCAACAGTACGAAGCAAAAGCGTTCTTGACATAAAAAGGTAGTACTGATTTTTTGCTCTTGCAGTCCTTCTGCCCCATTCGCGCCCCTTCAACGTGCGCTTCGTCTTTCCAGACGAGGAGGAAGACCTCGAGCTGTGGGCTTCCCTCCGACGCGCTCACCCAAGCCAGTACCTACTTCAAAACTCTCTTAGAAGGCGATTGGGAAGAGTTCAAGGCTAAAATGTGCTCAAAGCGGCCGAAAGTGGAGGTGTCAAGGCCCGCCGCGACGGGACTAGCTGGGGATCACCACGACTTCGACGATTCGGACTGCGAAGCCGACGAACTTTACACCAACAACCTATCTAAGCTTCATGAAGATAATGAAGGTTACTATAAAGAAGTCCGAGTCACGTCCAGCAGGTACTCGACTTACCGCGCGCTCCTCGTCTGGATCTACACCGGCCACATCACCTTCGCACCTCTCAGCACCTCCTTCCCTCGTTCCCGTGCCGACGCCGAAGACGCTTCTACCACCAAAGTTTCAAGAAAAGTTGGTCTCTCCCAATCCATCTCAGAAGAACCTCTCCTCCCGATCCCCGTGTCCCCGAAATCCATCTACCGCCTCGCTCACCTCGTCGACCTCCCCGCGCTCGCCCAACTCGCTCTCAACGCCATCAAAAGCTTCATCACCGTCGACAATGCAGCTCAGGAACTATTTGGAGATGTATCAGCGTTGTATCCGGATGTAAGGAAGGTGGTGATGGATTTTGCGGTGCCGAGGTGGAGTGAGATCAAGGCGACGGAGGGGATGAGGGAGATGGAGAGGAGGGCGAAGGAGGGAAAGTTGGTGCACTTTGCGGAAGTGGGGTTTGAGGTGATGAGTAGGCTCAATGACGGGGTTTGATGGATGGAATGCAGTGGTGGAAACCTGAGAGTAGTGGGCCCACGTGGCACGAAGTTTCTGCTTTGCACCTCGCACATCTTCGTTTCACACGACTCCAAAAACAACCAGAAAGGGTGTCAGACATGATTGTTACGCCAGCACTACCGTGTCAGCATTAAATGATCAAGGTTGGTAGAATTTCCAAGTAGTGATGAGGGGTTGCGGTGCCAATCGTGGACAGAGAAACGAGAGGTACGAGACACGTTATAAGGCATTGACTGTTCCGGAGAATGAGATGCTGACAGACGTAAGGGTAGGCAAAGAGGAGAAAAAGAGGTGTATTTTGACTCATTTTCCACAGCAGATTGCGCCGAGACTATCGGATCCCAAGAGGATGTCCATGAAAGTTCCTCGCCGCCCGCACGCCCTCGCACAAGCTCAGGATCTTCCATACGGTGTCGTATTCAGTGCAGTAAGCTTGGGAGTGACTCTATGCATTGGATACAGAAGGATCGTAGCCTTCGCCTTTAGAACGGCTTCCGCGTAGCGCTCGTGGACGTCAATGAGCAGGCACTCTCGGAGAGGGCGCGTTAAGTCGGTGAAGCCCAGGATTCGGCGACTAGCGAGGTTCATAAGAGTTATTTGGCGTATGGTGAGTAGGACTCGATCGTGTCGAAGGATTGACGCGAGTTGAGGTGTTTGAAAACGGGCGTTACGGATGAGCTGGAGGAGCTCGGCGGGGGACTACAGATGTAGCAGCGCTGTCAGTGGTCTTCGGAGCTCATCCCATCATCTCGTGTAGTACGCTTCTTGACTGTGCCCATTTCTAGTGCGAGTTGTAGCGTGATTGAACGATGAGGCCGCGTGTGGTCGGAACAGAACCCCCGACGCCGAAGTACACCTCGAGCGCGATTCGTCGCTCGTCCTTTGCCTTCCGCCGCCAACTTCGGTTCTACCACCAACAACTCTCTATACTTTGAACTTACGTACGTACGATGATCCTCTCGCGATCTCTCGCGACTCGGCTACCGCCCTGCACCTGCGCGCACCTCGCTCGGCGACAGTTCTCGACGTCGCTCCCCGCCGACATCGCGTACCGCTACACCCCTCTACCTACCCGCTCAGTCCTCACCCTGACCGGCAACGATACCACCAAGTTCCTTCAAGGGCTAGTGAGCAACGATGTGAGAAAGTTGAGCGACGAGGAGCGCATGATATATGCCGGCGTCATGAAGGCTGATGTAAGTCGTTTGATTGGTTCGGACACGGTGCTTTGGGAGATGGAGGGCTGATAAGTGATACTTTGGGCAATAGGGAAGGATGTTATATGATATCTTCATCTCCAAGCCTCCCAGCGAGGGCGAGACAGCCGTCCCGACACTCAAAGTCGACCACCCCGCAGAGCACTCGGAAGCGATCCGCAAGTACTTCAAGCGTCACATTCTCCGCTCGAAAGTCAAGCTCGTCAAAGTACCAGCAGAGGGAGAAGAAGACGAGACGGTGTTTGCTGCTTGGAGGACCGAGGACGAGGCGACGGCGGAAGAGCTGCAGGCTGCTGAGCGGTGGTTGAGTCAATCGGGCGCGGGCAGGGATACGAGGAACGGAGGCGATGAGCTCGGGTGGAGATGGAGTGCAAAGCAGTCGGAGACTACTCGTGAGTCTATTGTGTATGCTAACCTGGGCTGAGGGAAGGTGCGGGAGCTAACGCCGCTGCTTCAACCAGCACCATCGGAGCTGTTCGAGCAAGTCACGCCGGCGCACCACCACCTCCTACGACTGCAACATGCCATTCCTGAAGGTCCAGACGACTGGTTCCAGCTGCCCCTCGAAGGCAACTTGGACATCATGGGCGGTGTCGATTACAAGAAGGGGTGCTACGTCGGGCAGGAGCTGACGGCGAGGACGCACCACAAAGGCGTCGTGAGGAAGCGTGGGGTCGTTTTGAGGCTCTTCAGGGAGGGCGAGGAGTGCGTCCTTTTTTTTGGAGGCTGGCTTTGAGCATCTTGCGCGCCGAGCTGATGATCCGCCCTACAGAGTACCCACGTCACCGATTCCCTCCTTCGGCCCACAACAGCCCTACCCAGACCTCTTCCCCCTCCCACCTCCACATTCCTCCCTTACACCTCTCTACTCCTCCCTCGCGCGCCCTCGTCCCTCCGGAAAGATCGGGTCCTCCCTCCCACTCATCAACCGCGCCGGCTCGTCCTCGACTCTCGCTTTCGGGTCAGTCCGATTGGAGCACATCGGCGACGCGGAGAACGATATGGAGGGTGTTTTTGTGGTGAAAGTTGAGGTTGAGGAAGGTGGTGAGGTGGGCGATGGGAAAGGGGAGAGTGAGGAAGAGGGGGGGAGGTGGTTGGCGAAGGCGTTTGTGCCGGAGTGGGTCGGGAGGAAGTTGCAGGAGTTGGAGGAGGCGAAGAATAGATAGAAGGGGTATGCTGTCATGGAAGCTTAGAAAGGGATGAAAAGTGCTTTTCACCTGCTGTTGAAGTTTCGTTGCTCAAACTGAAGGCCACGTGATCGTGTTGTTGCTTTCGGCTGTGCGTACCGGTAAGAGACGTTCTGTTTGCTCTCGACTGTCGTTTTTTCAGGGGAACCAAGGGAGAAACGAGTCAACAATCACGTAAATGACCAATTGCGCAAAACAGAAGTCTATTGGTAATGATACTTTCGAGAACAATCTCCTAGCGACACTCAACACACAAGCCCGTCTTTTTTTGTTTTCCCCCGCAACGTCCAACACTATCCAGTAGCTATCGTGAATTGGTGACACCTGTCCAACCCGGCATAGTAGCCTCCTTCAGACCAGGGTCGAGTCAACCATGGTCGCGAGCACGACGGGAGGGTCCGCCTTCTTCTCCTTGACATCCTCCTCGCTCTCGACGGCGGAGCCAGTCTGCTCTCCCTCAAGCTTGGCGGCCTCAGCCGCAGCCTTCTCTTGCCTCATCTGCCTGACGTGCATGTAGCGGAGGAGAGCTGTTCGAGATCACACGTCAGCAAATCGGCGCTACGAAGGCGGGGCTTTTGAGCGCGCAAGCGTTGAGAAAAGACACTAACCCATAAGAGGAGGAGTTCCCAGAGCGAAAGCCCAAGTGGTGGCGAATCCGACCTTGAAGCGAGGACCCCAAGTCTGCTTGAAGATGAGGATGGGGAGCCACGAGTTGACCATGTCTGCGCGGGACGAGGAACGAGAGTCAGACGGGAGGGCGCCTTCGATGAAGAAATTCAATACGCACAGAACAATGCATTGGCGGCACCGGCCACTTTTTGAACAAAGAGTGAGGGTCAGTGTTGCTCAAACGAGAGGATGCAGAGGCGATTCGGCGGACTCACTGAAGGCACGCTCCTCTGGGTGGGCATGGCAGATGTCGTTGATCCAGGTGAAGTAGACGGGCGTGATGAAGGCCAAATCGGCTACAGGTTGAATAGCTCGTCAGCATCGTCACATCGAATATTCAAGCAGATGCGGCGGCAACGCACCAAGCAAGAACGCCGCAACCTTGAGCTTGACGCTAGGGGGGCTGTGGAGGACTTGGATTAGCAAAGAGGCCAAGTATGGTGTGGAAGAAACTCACTAGATGGCAAGAATACCAATGGGAATACAGGCGACAATCATGGGGAAGCAGCACCAGGCCCAGCGCGATCTCGTGTAGTCGGACATGAAGCTGTAGAAGTAGACGATGGGGATTCCGATCAACGAGCGACAGGCGTTCAAGTTGGTTCGGGCAACGGTCGAGTAGCCGGCGGCTTTGAGGTAGACAGCGACTGTGGACAAGCGGATCAGCGTCTGCGGGTGATGGTCGGTCGTGCGGACGGGACCTACAGTACTGCGCCGTCTGGACACTGCAGGCGAACTGTGATCGTGAACGTGGTGTCAGCATCTTGTGGCGGCTCTCAACTGTGAGAGATCTGTCGCAGGCTCACGTAAATGTAGATAGGAAGGATGAAGCTGTGCGAGGAATTCATGTCAGAACCTTATCACGTGGAGAGGCGCGAAAGTCACTTACTATGGGCGCCAGCTGCCGAAGATCGACTTGGCCAACTATGAACGCGATGGAAAGAATGTCAAAACGCTGAAATGAGAAAGTTTCACAATTGACTCACGGCAGGATCGATCTTGCCGGTGAAAGGCTTAGTCTTGGACGAGCGTGCGATAGCCATCTCCTTCTCCTCTGGGGTGATCCAGCGGCTCCTGGTGTTCTGAGGGTAGTCGGGGAGGATGAAGTAGATCAAGACGGCGGAAGGGAGGGTCATCAGACCACAGACGACTGTCAAGATGCCCAGTCTCAGTGTTTTGAGCAGCAACTGAGTAACGGGAGAGCTCACTGTACATCCACCTCCACCCGGGCAGACCCAAACGTCCATCCAAGCTGGCGAAAATGGCAGACTGAAGGAATCCAGCGGTGGCACCACCGATCTGGCCGGAAATGTACCAGAGTCCGATACGCTTGCCAGCTTCCGCCTTGGTGTACCAGTTGCCCATCTGAATGACGGCGACGGCCTACAAATCCACCACGTCAGCGTTG
The DNA here is from genome assembly GCA_024364755.1 of Pseudohyphozyma bogoriensis. Taxonomy (NCBI): domain Eukaryota; kingdom Fungi; phylum Basidiomycota; class Microbotryomycetes; family Chrysozymaceae; genus Pseudohyphozyma; species Pseudohyphozyma bogoriensis. The sequence goes on from JALBUQ010000095.1 coordinate 24,338, forward strand.
TCGTCCATGAACAAAGGGAAAGAAAATACGGACGGCGAACGGCGCTTCGAACATCCCCACGAACCAACGGAAAGCATACATCTGGGCTGCAATTGTTCAAGTTAAAATCAGTGCCGAAGCACAACGCGACACGTGCGGATCACTCACGGCAGCTGGTAGCGCCGGCCTGGGCGAAGCTAAGGGGCGATCTCAGGTCAGCGGAGCTGGGATCAACTGAAGAGGGAGATAAAATTACGTGAAGATCATCCATCCGACCTCACAACTGGCGAGGAAGACGGAAGGGCGAATCTTGGTGGCGATGAGAGCACCTGAAGCGAGGATGAGCGAGCTGAAGACGTGGAGGGTTGCGGAACAGGACTCACCGGGGATGGTGCAAATACAGAGGGCAGCCTGACAAGGAAGGTTGAGAATTCTGTCCAATATAACGTTACACAGGCCGACTCACGTTGTAAATCGACTGCATACTGTTGAAGACCACGCCACGTCAGAGGAATTCTCGGCCGAGCGGGAACAGGACCGGTCACGCACAAAGTGTACTGGTTGCCTTGAATGTTGAGATCCTCCTTGAGACCAGAGACGTAGGCGTTGGCCAGGCTGATGAGAGACCAGTCAGTCACCGTCTGAGCACGTTTGGCCCGTTCCCGTCGTCCTCGTCGTTCCAATTGAGCGTTCTACTCACTTATTCTGATCACTGATACAACTGTCGGCTCAGCACTCGCCTATGGATGAATTGGGACAGGAAAACGGACACGTATTTGATAAAATACCCAAACCTATCGAAGAAAGAAGGGTCAGGAGGTGTCCGAGCACGGCAGGCGCGCGCGAGCTTACATGATCGAGGACAGGATGAGGGCATCGAGCTTGAGCACCAACTTGCGCTCAGCCGGCGACTTGAGGTGACGGTCAGAGTCCCAAATGTAGTCCAAGATACCCTTCTTGTGAGCGGTGGTCGCCATTGTGAACGGTTTCTGGAAATGGTCTCCGGTCAGCGCTTTGCGCGCAGGGGACGTGGAAGGGCGCCAGACGACTCACCCAGTCGGGTCTCAGGTAAATGGATTAGACGAGGACGACTTGTTGAGGACTGAAAGGAAAGGATTGATGAAGGTGGAGAGTGGTGGGAGAAAGAAAGGAGAGGTTTGTGGCAGAATGACAACGAGTCGATGGGCGCAACTTGGGCTCGATAAACCCCGGTCGCGGCGGGAGGGGACCAGCTGATCTATCGCGGAGATGAGGTCCGCCAGCTAGTTGGCTTGGCCCTTCTGGAGCCCGAGCCGTGAACGTGCGGGGGATTGTGCGCTTGTGGCGATTTTTAGGCGTGTTTCGGGCGCGATCGACCGGGTGCTTCACGACGGAGATGGCCTCCGCCGGCTGCTTATCTTGGCGTCCCCGGACTGTGGTCAAGGGTCAGGCAGTGCAAATGCGGGGGATTATACTCGAAGAAGCGTCAAAAAAGCTGACTCGGCTCCGCCTGACCTCTTGACTCGGCTCCGTGCCGCCGTCAAGCACCTCAAAGCGACACGTGTCAGTCTTGTCCGGAAGTGCTCACCGCGACCGTCCCAGCGGCCGACCAAGCGGCCAAGTAGGAAACCGGAACAAGGGTGCGTTTGGGCAGAGTGTTGAACTTGTTCTTACAGGGTAATCTATGATGAGGGGGAATCGTGCGGAGTGTTGAACTACAGACGACAGGGGAGCAAAACGCTTGAAACACGGAGAACCGGGATGGACTAGTGCTGATAAAGTCTAAAGGAAGGGCACAAGGGCAAAGCTACCTACTGAGGAATGGCTGGGTGGTCGATCTCGTTGAGGTAGAACGCCGAGTCGCCGGTGCCGCTCGCTTCTGGAACGGACCATCCGTTGCCAAGCCAGCCCATGCGGTTCTTCTGCTTCGAGCTCGACACGTAGTCGTAGTCCTCCCATCGCGGGTTTTTGAGAGCCGTGATGGCGTGGAGACACGATCCTAGAAGTAGCGACACGTTAGTTCCAGGGGCGAGACGCGTGCTAAGAAAAATGCGCACCTGGCCAGAGGGCAACGACGGGGCCCAACTCAAGACCCTTCTTGTACCAGGAGCGACACTTTTGAGAGTAGACAGTCTTGGGGAAGTATGAAGCGATGTACTCCATAAAGTCTTCGACGGCGCCTTTCTTAATGGACATCTCCTTGATGTTCTCCCGCTGCATCTTGGCGATGGCCTGAGAAAGTTGACTGATTCAGCAAGCTGCCACTAATCATAGTTATATTTCGAAGCAAAAGACTTACGCTGACGATGTAATCGGCCTCACGCTCGAAGAGGACCAAGAGCGAGCCAGAGCCGAGAGAAGAGTTGGGTCCGTTCATCACCCAGTAGTTGGGGAAATCGGCACCGATGGCGACGGAGAGGTAGTGGGTGGGAATGTCAGCCCACTCGTCCTGGACGTTGGTTCCGTTACGCCCAATAATAGGGATCCTCGGGCGGTAGCTCGTGTCGAAACCCGTCGCGCAGACAATGGTGTCAAACTCGCGCTTGTCACCGTCGACGGTCTCGATGCCGGTCTCCGTGACACGGCTGATGCCCGATGGGACAAAGTCAACGTTCTCTTCGACGAGGGCCTCGAGGTATCCAGGTCCGGGGGTAAGCCTGATGGAATGGAAGGAAGAAAGAGTCAGCCACGTAAGCGGGAAGCCAGGTGCAACGTTGAGACAAACCTGCGGCACGCGACGGGGAAGGTTGGGACGAGGGTCTTGAGGATCTCGGGCTTCTTGGCCAACTTGCGGTGCACTTGAACAAGAATAGCATTAGCAACGTGGTAGAAAGATGACAAGCGAGGACGCACTGGACTTGGTAAACTCCGCGACCGCACCGTTCTGGAAGTCACTGCCCTTGATGGTGACGCCGTGGACGCTGTTCAACTGTGTAAGACGAATCTGGTGAGCTTCAGATCTAAATGGTAATCGCAAGTCGTCATACCTCAGCCTCCATGGTGTGGCGGAAAGTGTGGTACGCCTCCTTGTCGTCCGCAAACTGCTTCTTCATCTCCTCCGAGAACTTGTCTGGAGAGAGCTCAAGAGATTAGCAGCAAGCTCTGAATAAAACACCCCTTCCAAGATATTTACGATTGTTTCCATCAGCTTGAAGCTCCTTGAGCTTGGACGAGACAAAAGGCTCTGCGATCCAGGTGGAACCCTGGTTATCCACGTGTCAGCTGTCGAATAGTCACCTCAAGGCGGGAGACGAACGCACACGAACGTAGTTGGTCACACGCTGAGCATGAGGCTGAAGTGCTGGTACGAGCTGGATAGCAGAAGATCCCTGCAAACTTAAAGCATTGGCACCACGAAGCCTCGACTGTCAAAAAGAAGGGCACGAACAGAGCCGATGACGGCGACACGCTTGCCCGCCTGGTCCTCCGCCACGCCCTGGTAGTCGGCCGAGTGAATCTTCTCGCCCTGTTCAATGATGACCCTGGTCAGCACATGAACCAGCGCTCTTCCGCAACAGCTGAAGCGCACCTTGAAGTTCTCCAACCCCGGAATCTTGGGCCAATCCCACCTCGACAACCCACCCATCCCCTGAATGACCGCATCCGCCACCTCCTCCTTCTCGCCAATTTTCTCTCCTTGTTCGTTCAAAAGCTCGAACGAAAGGTGCCATTGCGAGGTCTTGTCGTTCCACTGCGCCTTGACGAGCTTGTGGCGGAAGCGGAGGAAGCGCTCGAGCTTGTATTTGGACGCGACGTCCTTGAGGTACTGAAGGATTTCACCGCCGGCTGTAAGGGTATGTCAGCTTTGTTGAATACTTGACGATATGACGTGAAGCTAGCTCACGAGCATAGAAGTGACTCCAGTTGTGCTGCGTTGACCGAATGTCAGTTAGCCCACGTATCTCCCCCGACGAACGCGAAGAACGACCTACGTTGGGCTCAAAAGTAAGCGAGTAGCAGTGTGCCGGAATCTGTTGGTCGCATGAAGAGTACAGAAGGCAACAACGAGCAAGACAGACGCGTCAGCTTCAGTTTTGATGGATCGCACCGCACGTGATCATCAAGTAACAGAAAACGCACGTCGCAAGCGAGTCCAGGGTAGCTGATTGCGCCAGAAATCCCATCAGCAAAATCCCACAGCATCCACAACAAAAGTACGAAGCTCACTGGTTCTCCAACCTGTCCCAAACGCGCCAAACAGGAACCCCAATCAGCAATGCTGTCGGGTGCCTCTCGCCCGCCCGGCCGCGCCTCCGCCGGCCGACAGAACACGAACGCAAGCTCACCAAGTCCCACCAACCGAGTTGTTCTTCTCGTAAATCGCCAGATCCACATTCCTCAACCTCTGGTCGATCCTGATGCCCGCGATGATGCCCGAGAACCCGGATCCAACTACAAATCACCGTTTGGCCCCAACCATGGGAGGAAAAAGTCAGCTCCGACGCGACTGGTGGCGAAGGTGATGACGGAAGGGAGGGATTGTGGGCGTACTCATAGCGATCTTGAGGTTACGGTGAGCACTGTCGATAGGGTAGTCCTCAAGCTCGAACGGGCTCGTCGTGATGCCCACAGGCGCGCCGGTCGTAGGGTCGATCGCGAGGCTGCCCATCGTTTCTGTGTGGTGTGGTGTGGTGTGGGCTTCGGAGGTCGCGTACAGGTGAGAGAAGGAAGTGATGGACGGGCGAAAGGGTCCAGGGATAGCGGAGGGAGTGTGGGGAAGTGATAGAAGTAGAAATCTGTAGAACCGTTCTGCCGCAGGGCGATGGCCGAATTTCTGGCGCAAGGCGGCGGCGGCGGCGAATAGGCCCGCCCGGCCCAAGCTCGGACCTGGCGGTCCTCAGAGGTCGGCACGTGGTCTGGGAGTTGACCGGTTCTCCATCGCTTGATTTGTTCTTTGGCCAGATGAGTTGAAAGGTGGTAGTCGATAGGGTAGCTCTCGAAAGGGCGTTTAAGTCGATGTTCTCTCGTGTCCTTAGCGACGGAGGATGTCTCACCGAGTCGTGAGCAGAAAAGTGCCCAAATAATATGAATTCACAGCTTCTGAATACAGTCTCCCAGCCTTACCCCGACTTCTCCACTTCGCCCCTTCCGACTCGTCTCCTCCACCCAACCCAGAAACCTTACTTCTTTACCAACCTCGCCGCGCCCATCTCCTTGTACTCGTCCTTTCCGATCCACAGCTGTATCGAGACAAGAGCTATGATCAGTTCTCGGCTTTGAAGGAGGCAGATGGTAGCAGTGAAGATTCAGGAACGGGCGTGCTCACCTGGTGGAACGTTCCCAAACTCGCGAGGATACTGCCACCGAGCCACGACGAGTACATCCTCTCCGCCGGCGAGCTCGGCGCGTCTATCACCCGAAAACCCTCATCAGTCCCTCCTCCTTCCAATCAGAAGGACTAAAACGGTACTCACGGATCTTCAACTTCATCCCACCAGCCATAGCTCCCAACTCGACATTCAGCCTATCTACGAAGCCAGGCATAAGCGTCGTTCCACCCGTGACGACGACGTTCGCCATAAGGGTCGCGTGGAGGTCGGGGTCGATTTGGACGAGAGAGTTGGAGAAGAGGCGGTTGATGGGCTGGAGGGAGGAGTAGGGGTGCGAGGGGATGGTTGAGAGTGAGGAGGGAAGAGGGAGGGTGGAGAACTGTGCGTCAGGTAGAAGGTGTGGAGGGAATGTGAGTTGAAGGAACAAGATGAAAGGAAAGGCCGAGGAAAAGAACAAACCTCCTTTGGAAGGAAGCGCGACGGGTTGAACAAGATTTCCGGCACGCTCATCCTCATCGTGCCATAGTAAGCATTGTAGCCATCAGGGAATTCAAACGGCCTAGACGGTCTCGCTGCTGTTCCACTGTTTTACCCCCAACTGTCAGCTCATGCTCTCACAAAAAGCGAGGAAGAAAAGGGGGAACGTACGCGTCATCCCACTGCACGTTGTACACCTCACACACCGTCTCCTTGAACTCGTGCATGACCCTCTTCTCCTGCGACTTGTGGTATGAAGGCGTAGTCGGGCAAGCCGGATCCTCCGAGTTCGGCTGCCTCTCAGTCCTACACCATGTCACACGTCAGCTCTCTTCGCATGCCAACATCAACGTCAAAACGGCAGGCGCCACGCACCGAAGGACGGCCTTGGCGGGAGCAGAAGCATCGACGGGCTCCTTGGATTTGACGAGGTAGTGCGGGTTGATTGGGGTGGTAGGGGCGGTGGATTTGAGGGTTGAGAGGAGCACGTCGGAGAGGAGCGCGCCGGCTGCTGGCTGCTTTTGTACCGCTGTTGGAGGAACAAAAGCGGTCAGAACCAGAGGGGAGAGAGTCAAAATAGAAAACGAGAGCGAACCCTTTCGGAGGACGAAGCCGTCGTAGATTGGTACGACGGAGGTGAGCTCGTCTCCAACGTCGAGGACCATGGCGGATCCCTTTCCTGACGCGAACCTGCGCGCGTTGGAGTCAAGCAGATAAGCGTTAGCATCTCCAATCTCCTTGACGACCATTTTCGTTCACAAGAAACGCGACGCAGCAGCAACGCTAAAGGGAACCAACACGCACGCAGTCATGACGGCCCTATCGACCGCATAGTACGCCGGCGCATCCCACTTCTCAAACACCTCCTCGATCATCTTCTCCCTGTTCTCCTTCGTGTTCCAACTCGGCTCCGTGACCAACAGCGGATAGTCCTCCAACGTTGGGAGCCTGAGACGGTCCTTGAACGCGTGCTCGAGGACGCGGGAGATGGCGTCCCAGTCGGTGATGAGGCCATCGGTGATCGGAGAGGAGTGGATCGCGGAGGGGCGATACAGGTGCACAGAGTTGCCGTGGATGTGTGTTGGGCTGTCGGGGGAGGGGATGGAGGCGAAGGTCGTGGGGAAGACGGTTTTGGGGCAATCCTCGCCGGCGTAGCTGTGGAGCGGAGGGAATGGGTGGTTAGCAAAGTTCACAGTCAGGAATTGAATAAATCTGGAGCAGTTCGTGGTGCTTTTGGGCTACTGGAGGACGGCCTCGTTGCCTTCACTCTGAACGACGGCAGCGCGCAAACACTCGTCGCCTTCACGCCTGCCGCTCGTGGCCTGGGTCGACGTGTCCTATTCTTTCCTCCTGCTCCATGTTCGTGTATCTTCTGATCTAACCCTCCAACCTCTCTTCGTTGCCCATGGACTCGCTGCAGCCCTTGCCAACGCGCTCGTCGCATCTCCCGCTCCTCGCGTCCGCGCTTCTCGCACGATCCAGGAGCTCGAAGAAAGACCTACCCAGCCCTTGTGGTGTTTGAGCCGATGTCCAAGACGAGTGCCGAGACCTCGTCTCCTCCGTACTGAACTGGAGGCATCGTGCGAGTGTTTGGAAGCGCTGCTGGAGCTCAGAAGGCGGGAGAAAGAGGGCGAAACGGGAGGACGAAGGGCTGGGTCGAAGTGTCACTGCTCCAGGTTGATCACGATTGACTTTTAGGTGATGATTGGCGATCGGTGGTGAGTGTCAACGATGCTCGACGGCATGCTCGAGGGAGGAGCGCGCGAAAATAATTCGACTTTTCCCGCTTTTCGTCGAAAATGCTCAAACTTCGAAGTCGTCGCCCGGCGCAGGCTTGCGCTCCTCCCGTTCACTTCCACCAGAGATCTCGACGACGACGACGACGATGTCAGAAGGACCACCACCACCGCCAGGAGCTGACCCGTACGCCGGCTACAGCCCTCAGCGCGGCGGGCCTCCTCCCCAGGGTCACAACCACGCGCGCGGCCGCTCCGCCTCGCCCGGCCATGGTGACCACGAGCACGACCACGGCTCGCCTGACCCCAGCGACCACGGCCAGCAGAGGCAGAGAAGGGGGACGAGGGGCGGCAGGAACAAGCGCAGGAGGAGGGACGACAGGGATGGTGCGTCCGACTTTCTTCCGCTTGCTTTGACCGGTTGGAGAATGGGACGGGCCGGAACTCGAGGGAGAAAACTCCAGTGGAGGAATTCGATGTTGCCTCTTGTTTTTATACCGAACTTGGCGCCCGGTCGTGTCCTCCGAACCCGTCGCAACTCGGTATCTCCATGCTTCGCCGCCATTGAAGCGAGCCGATGTCGAACGCGTCTGTCCTTCAGCGAACAGAGTCAGATGAACAGATTAACGTCAAAGGGATTCGAAATGTGCCCGATGAGTAAGACTCAGCGCGGGAAAGTCTCGGAAACGAACGGCGGGCAGATGCACCGCGTCTCATACGACGTCAACTCAAACGCATGGCCAGCAGCTCAACTCTCAAACCGCGAAATCTGTCAAAGAAAGTTTCTAATCATTCTCTCTTTTCCTTCTCCTTCTCTCTCCTCTCTTTTCTCCCCTCGTCACTTCAAACCCCCAAACAGACCGCGAATACTCTCCTCCCCGCGGCGGACCCAACTCGATGCCCATAGGCAACCGCTACGGCCCTCCAGGTCGAGGCGACTACGGTCCTCCACCACCCCAGCAATACGGAAACGGTCCTCCTCCAAACTACGGCCCTGGTCCTAGCCCTGGGATGGGTTACGGACCACCACCGGGACAGGGAGGATATGGACCTCCGCCGCCGCAGGGGAGAGGGTACGATTACGATTATGGACCTCCGATGGGTGGACCTGGACCGGGCCCTGGGTGGAATGGACCTGGACCAAACGGAGCAGGCCCAGGATGGAACGGCCCGCCCCCGCCTCAGCAGGGATGGGGTGGCCCTCCTCCTCCTCCTGCAGGGCGATACGACGGTCCACCGAGGTGGGATGGACCTGGTGGTGGGCGAGGGTATGGTGGAGGAGGATATGGAGGCGATAGGGGAGAGCCGTCAGTGAGGTGGGAGGACAGGCCGCGTGGTGGAGAGAGGAGGGGGATGGGGAGGAGGGAGGAGGAGGAGGCAAAGTCGAGGAAGATTGAGGAGAGGATCGCGAAGGAGAGGCCCTGTAGGACGCTCTTCGTGAGGAACTTGAAGGTGGGTTTTACGTTTCTCCCTTCTTCACAGATTTGTGCCGGGTACAAGGTCGTGGAATGCTGACGTGGCGATTTGCTCCTTGGCAGTACGAAACGACGCAAGAGGAGGTCAGGGCCGTGTTTGAGAGGTCCGGCGAGATCAGAGACTTCGTGGACATCAGTGACAGTAAAGGAATGGCGTTCATCACTTATGTTAGTTGCGCTTCTCTCTTCTCTTGCACTCCCATTCGCGACGCTAACGAGTCGGTCATGGCAGTACGACGTCCGAGCGGCGATCCATGCGAAAAGCGCGTTGCAGGGCATGATGATTGGCGGAAGGGCCGTGAGTGACCTCTCTGCTGTGGATGAGGAGGAGGGAGGTGCTGATGAAAGGTGGGAGGGCAGATCGACGTGCACTACTCGTTGCCGCGTGAGAGCGACCTCGCGAGGCGCTGTGATCGCGATAAGGGCCAGGTTTGTTCTCCATTCCCTCACTTTGCTTTTCTTCAGCTCACACCAAGATTCTCTCGAAGGGCACGCTCCTGCTATCGCTCTCGTCGTCCGCCACGTCGCCGATCCTCCCTCCCGAAATTGGCCAGATGTTCTCTCGCTTCGGAGAGGTCAAGGAGATTTTTCCGCATGCGACTAGGAGAGGGGAGGACTACATCGAGTTCTTCGATTCAAGGGTGCGCTCTGCTTCTGTTTCCAGATAGAGCTGGACTACATGCTGATGATGTGGCGGTCCGCAGGGTGCGGTGAGGGCGTACGATGAGATGGATGGCGCGCCGTTCAAGGGAGGGAAGATCCAGTTGGAGTTCGTATGGGATATCTTACCTCCGTGCGTCTTGTGTTTCCAGCCCGTCCCCACTTCTTCCTTGTCCGGCGGTTGCTGATCTCTCACTCGCTCACAGTGTCGCTGCTCCACCTCCACCAGCTCCTATGCCGCGGTCATCTGGCCCGCCTGGCGCTGGTCCCGCTCCTGGTGGATACGGCTACAACGGATACGACAGGCCACCTCCGCCACCGATGCAGCAGCAGCAGGGATACATGGGTGGACCTCCGCCGCCGCCGCCGGGGAGGTTCGATGGTCCTGGAGGGTCCAATGGACCTGGCGGGTATCAATGTGCGCTCTTTTATCACGAGATTACTTGATGGGGTAGTGCTGACGTTCACTGAATACCGTCTGCCAGCTACACCACCAGCTTTCGGTGGTCGTTCGCCTCCAAGAAGGCCTCCTCAGCAAGGCCCTCCTCCCATGCCGGTTTGTCCTGTTTCTTTTCTCATTGCAAGTTTGCTCAACACTGAACCTTTACCAAAATTTTCAGTCAGAGGAAGAGCGCCTTGCCCAAGCTCTCAAAGTTCAACAACTGCTCGCGTCGCTCGCGCCCCCTCCGCCAGCCATGACCCCGCCTTACCCGACGTCGACCCCACCAACAGCTGCGCCACAAGTCTCAGCACCACCAGTACCAGCTCCAACCACCGACCCACGCGCTCGACCTCCCCCGCCTGCGACGCAAGATCCCCGTCAGCGCGTTCCGTCATCGTCAACTCTTCCGCCCGCTGCTCCGCCAGCACCAGCAGCAGCAACTCCAGAGCCGTCCGCCGCTCCAGCGATCCCTGCGCTGCCGCCTGCTTTGCTCGCTTTGTTGGCCAAGCAGAACTCGGGAGGCGAGTACGAGCCTCAGGGAGGAGGTCAGGGTGATGTGGTGCCACCGGCGCCGTCGAGCTCGTCGCAGCCTCCAGCGGCGGCGCCGAGTGAGGTACAGGCGTTGTTGAATGTCTTGGTGAGTTTTTTTTTCCATAGATTTGTTGAGGGATGGATCAGAGGTTGATGGAGTGATTGATGATGCAGGCTCAGCAGAACCGTCAGTGAAATGAGGAAGGAGTGAGGAGGGGGGAGGGCGATAGGCAGTGGGGAGAACAGCAGAGAAAGAAGACTTGTCAAAATTCCATCTGGTCATTGGACACACTACTGCTTCTTCATCATGATTTGGCTTGAAGTGCGCGGGATGGTGAGAGAAATTGATGTATCGTTAACACCTCTCCGTCCCGGCGCGTTCCTGCTGACGGTGGAGCTTCGCGCTACTTGCCGGTCGTGATCTTGCAGCTCGACTTTTCTTCTCACGCCAAAAGTCACGGTAGTAGCTTCGTCTTTCCTACCGGCACAAAGACCGGAAAAATGGGCCGCGTGCGGCCAAGGCCGAGGTTTTTGCTCCCATGCCCCCATATTCGCCAAGGCCTCCACTGTGTGTGATTGCTCATCAACCTGTCCGACTGCGAGTTTGGTCAGCAGTTGCTCGAAGTCTGTGCGCTTTTGTTCCTCCGGGCTCTCTCTCCCGCCGTTCTCTTGCTCTTACTACTTTGACCACTCGAATCGCAATGGCCGACCAACAACTGACGCTGTACAATTCCAAAGCTTCAGGCTGGGGCAACCGCGTGTCGTGGGCGCTCGAAGAACTCGGCGCGAAGTACGACGTGGTGCACGTCCGTCCTTTTTTTGTCTGCTTTCTAACTTTTCTTTCTGTGACTGAGTGTGTTTTGCAGATTGATTTTGCCAACAAGCCGTCCTACTACTTCACCAAAGTCAACCCCGCCGGCCTCGTCCCCGTCCTTCAGATCGGCCCGTCCCTCGACGACTCGACCAAAATCCCAGAATCGGCTGTCATCGCGGAGTACATCGCTGAGGTCTTCCCCAAAGCCAAGCTCTTGACTTCTGACCCATTGAAGAACGCTCACGGTCGCTACTTTGCTGGTGAGTCTTTCGGTCTTGTCCCGTCCCCCCCAAGTCGCCGTTTTGAGAACACACTGTCATGTCCTTCCACCGCTCCCTTCCATCACTTTCAAACACACCAGAACGTACTCTGCAAATCTTTTGGGCTCACATCGTCGGTGTCGGGGTCCGCAAAGACGCCGCTGCCGCCCCCAAGCTCGTGGAGGGCCTCATCGAGCTCGAGCGACACTTCAATCGCTTTCCCGGAAAATACCTTCTTGGGGACGAGATCACTTTGGGCGATGTCTTGGCTGGACCGTTCTTTGCTAGGGGTTTTGCCTTTGCTGAGGGGGGTAAGGTTTCTGTCTCTACGCTCTCCAAACGCTGACGCCGAGGGTGCTGACGTGTTCCCGTCGTCTTCGCAGGACTGCTCTCCGCTGGGGACGCGGGGAAGACGATGCTTCAGGACACAAGATGGGCTTCAATCAGAGCTTACAATGAGGAGATTGCTGAGCGGTGGGCATTCCAGAGGACGTTTGACAAGCCTTACATCGTCGAATACTGGATCAAGAAGCTGGGCTTGACGGGGATCGTGCCGCTCGTCAAGTAGGGATTTACTGTGGGGCTGCATGAATTGCGTAGAGCGTATTCCATCAACGTGGGAACTGTGCAAGATCAAACTATCGACTGCCACACCATTCACGTGACCGGATACAAGCTGCGCGTCTTGCTGATGATTCACTCCGCACTAAATCCGTCAGCGGGGCCCGCAAACGCAGACCTCGCCCCTTCCCCTCCTGCCTCTGCCTGTCACAAATCCTCTCTTTCTCATCAGCATGGACAGCAAATCACTCACGCTCTACACCTCAAAGTCGTCGACGTGGGGCAATCGCGCGACTTGGGTGCTGGAGGAAGTCGGGGCAAAGTACGAAGTGTACAACGTCCGTCCTGGGCATCAACCCCGCCAGCTGGAGCTGTGCTTACCTGAAGAAGCTCTCGCAGATCGACTACAAGGCCAAGCCACCGTCCTACTTCACCAAAGTCAACCCAGCAGGCCTAGTCCCGGTCCTCCAGATCGGACCGTCTCTCGAAGACTCGATCAAGATACCCGAGTCGGCCGTGATCGTGGAGTACATCACTGAGGTCTTCCCTCAAGCCAAGCTCTTGACTTCAGACCCTCTAAAGAACGCTCATTGCCGGTACTTCGCTGGTAAGCCAAGCCACGCCGCACCTCGACCCACACTCAAGCGCTCACGCGACTGGTCCCGCACCCAATCCAGAACGCACAAAACAAACCCTCTGGGACGCCGTGATGGGCGTGCTGGTCCGAAAGGACTTCACGCAGGCTCCAAGGATTTTCAGCGCCCTCGCTGAGCTCCAGACGCACTTTGACAAGTACCCCGGCAAGTACCTCGTTGGCGACGAGCTTACGTTGGGGGACATCCTCGTAGGCGCGCTCTTTGCAAGGACTTTTGCGTTTGCTGAAGGAGGTGTGTCACCTTTTTTCTTCCGTCCCTGCTTGTGAGGAGGAGCGATTGAGGCAGCCCCGGGATGGTGTTCGCTGACGTGGTCTGCTTCGCTCCGGGACGCGCAGGAGTATTCGTCGACATCGATCCGGACAAGACGATTCTCAGCGACCCACGCTGGGCCGGTCTTCGAGCATACAATGCGACTATTGCAGAGCGGCCAGCGTTTCAAAGGACGTTTGACAAGCAGTTCATCACTCAGCACTGGCTGAAGAAGCGGACGTGAAAGTGGCAATGAAATGGCCAGCGGTTGCCTCTCCAGCCTACACTAAGTCAGGTCAAAACGGTGGGTGGGTATATCAGAACAAGCTACAAGCATCCGTTCAAAACCAAAAGAAAAGCGAGCAAAGCGCCTTCAGCCCTCATTCACTTCTTCCCCTTCGCCTTCTTGCCCTTATCCTTGCTCTTGTCGTCTCCCTGCTCGCAGCAACAACTCCAGTCAGCCTCAACTTCACGGGAAGCAGCGTGTGGCCGCCAGACGAACCTTGCGCTTCTTCCCAGGTCCGTCCTTGGGCTCGGACGGCAGGACCTTGAAGAACCCATCGAGACGACCCTGCTGCTTGCCTTTGAGGTGCGCCTTGAGCTTTTCTGCTCCTTTTCGGACTCGATCCTCGCTAGATATACGGAAAGAAGGGAGGTTAGGTAACGTAAGGAGGGGGTAAGAGAGTGGGAAGGAGAGAGCGCACTTGAACCCGTTGTCCTTGACCAAAAACTCGACAAGACCCTCGACGTCAGGCTCCTTCCACTCTAACTGTTACCGAGGAAGAAGAGCGTATCAGTTCTCACCGTCTTAAGCCAAGAAGAAATCTCGATAGAGAAACGGGGGCGCACAGTAACGTCCTTGCCCGGAATGACTTCCGGCTTCTTGAACAACTCCCTCGCCTCCTCGTACGGCCACACCTCTGGCGGCGCGTTCTTGCCCTTCCTCAAGTGGTCGAGGATGTCCTCCATGCTGTCGTACTCCTGCACGAGCTTGTACGCCGTCTTGGCGCCGACACCCTTGATCGGCTCGAGGTAGTCGCAGCCGCAGAGCATGCACATGTCGATGAACTGTTAAGGGACAAAAGCAAAATGTCATTAGTTAAGTAGGCGAGTTTGAGAAGAAAGTGGGACAGCGGACCTGGTCCATCGCTAATGAAGAGCGGCACAAATGACACGTCAGCCCACCTCTCCCACCTCCTCTCAGTGAGCACGGTCAACTCACTCAGCTCCAAGCCTTTCAAAACGTCCTCCAAGTCAATCACGTCGATCGGCATCTTCCTCTGCTCGGAAAAGGTGAGGTGACGGAGAACTTTCGGCGAGCTGAATGTGAGCGTGTCCATGTCTTCCGTGCCGGCTCCGTAGACCTGTTGGATCGTAGCGAAAATCGAGGAGCAGAGGTGGAAAGCGTGAAAAGGGAAGAGCGGGAGAAAAGGGCGAAAAAAGGAAGACCACCAAGTCAGCTTCTCATTCTTTCCGCTCACAGCGCTCAAAACGAAACAACGTGCAAGACCGGCCCTGCAAAGCTCCGCGCACTGTGCCTCAGCTTCCGAAGGAGCCTACATACATCCACCAAATTCCACAAAATAAAATCCGAGCATCACAGAAGTCAGCTTCCGTCATCGCTCGCGCTTCCCTCCACACCACCACCACTGCTAGAAAACGAACGGACGCACGACGATCCAAGGGATTCCCATGAGCGTCAAGAGCTTTCTCACGTCCTCGTTCTGCTGCCTCGTGACCTTGACCTGACGCCTCGAGAGCTTGTCGACGTCCTCGACCGTGCCTGCGCCACAAAGACGAAAGTCAGTCGCGTTCGTGCTCACGCGCGTACGGGTACGCGTGAACGGCAAAGTAGAAGAACAACGCACCGACTTCCTTGGCCTCCGCTTCATCCTCCTTCGCTTCCTCCCTCCCAGCGAAACGCTTGTTCAACTAGACCACTCGCCTCGCATCAGCTCTCCTCGTTTGCCTCTCCGCGCGGTGGAGGGGACACTCACGACGCCAGTCTTGAGTGCCGGTGGCTTGCCATCAAAGACGTAGCACGGTTTGAGGTCGTTGTCGACCATCCTGAGGGTGCGGTAGAACATGCCCATCAGGTGCGACGTCGTCTCGCCCGAGTCGTTTTGGAGCTGCTGGCCGTCCTGCATGCGCACCGCGATCACTGGAGGCACGTAAATAGAAGTTAGGGAATAGGAAGTGTTTGTAGTAAAAGGTCCAGCGACACGACGCACAGAACTGGTACAGACTCATGGACCTGCGTTTTCTCGCCCGACGCGTCAGGAACCCCTCCCTCCCTCGTTCGTCCACTCTCGAGAGGAACAGCAACGCACGCATCGATGGCGACCTTCCTCCCGAACAAGCTCTTGATGTCGACATGCTTGATCGCGTTCGGCGCCGTGTCGTTGATGAGCCCCGTCAGTCCCTTGATTCCTGCACGAGCGCGCGCACGAGAAAAGACGCGTTCAGTTCAGCCAGTGTGACGGGGACGCGTCGAGTGCGGTCGTGCTGGAGGAGGATGGGAGGAGGTGGACGGACCCATATCTTGATGAAAGTTGTGAGGATAAGTGTGAGCGAGGAAATGCGACGGGAGGCAAGCTCGGACGCGTACCACTCGAACGCTGGGCTTCGAGGCCAGAACTCAAGTCCGTGGAGTTGCTTGGCCGACGTTTGCGGGTGGACTGAGTCTGTTCAATCGTTCAAAGTTTGGTAGATCTATTTTGACTGTGCAACTCATGTTTCTCGACGTGTTGTACGCGCGTTCACTCTCCCATCGGCTTCGAAAAGTCCACGTCGCTCAACTGTCCAGCCAACACCACCACGTCAAAGTGTAGGGAATCTCGAATCTTACACACACACAAAAGTCACACAATACTCCAGGATCCTCTTCCTCTTCCAATCTAGGTCGCCCGCCGGTACAAACACTCCTCCTCTGCCCATCCCTTCCGCTTCCCGAAGAAACGCCACTCAGATCGAATCCAGTCGCGCTTCGGGGTCTGTCGAAAGCCGGCAATGCTCAACGTCTGCGGTGAGGCTTGCATCCCATACGCTTGGCTGTAGGAGAAGCAGAGCATCTGTCAGCAACCGTGACCGCACTACGTGAACCCGAAGAAGCAACGCACATTCGCCACGAGCTGAAAAGCAGACAAATCGGAACGCGCAATCAGCCATTTGGCTCTTCGGGTTGACCCCATACAACACGTTCCTCCACAAAAGACATAGAACTGAATCAAGACATACCTCGGAAGTGCGTCTTTGGGGCCAACCTGATCTGGAAGCCCTTGTCGGCCCTGTAGCTCTCCCTCCGACTCAGTCTCGGTCCACTCGTCGACACCTTCTTCTTCTCGCCCTCCTCCTCCTTCTTCTCCTCGCCCTCGACCTCCATCTTGCCCTCCTCCGTCTCGTCGCCCTCCTTGAGCTCCGCCTCCGCCTCCTCGTCCGTCTCGTAGCCCTCCTCCTTGCGGCGGTACTCCTCGGCGTCGGTCAGCGCTTTCGGCTTGAGTGCGCTCTTCTTGAGCTGCGAGGCGAGGCGCTGGAAACGGAGCTTCTCGGCGATGGAGAAGGCCGACTTGGGGTCGTCGCGCTTGACGGCACGGAAGTGGCGCTTGGATTTCGACTTGAGTGACTTGGCCCTGCGTTGGGTCAGTCGTACTGGTCAGCTACGAATGGTGAACATTCTTCTGTCAAGATTGCTCACATTGTTAGATAGTAGAAAAAGTAGTGCGAGAAGTGGAATCGGAGAAGGAAGGGAAGCGAACGCCGCTCGCTCGCTCAACCAAGTTTTTGGACGCTCGGACCGCAATCCGTTGCGGGTCACGGCCTGAAAAGTCGAAGCGAGCGCCGCCGGTGTTCGTCGACGCACAACTCGCACGACTTGCACTAGTTCACCTACCGTCAACAAGTGCACCATCCTCTTGGACATATCTGCACCTCCCTGTGCCAACCTCTTCGATTCCGACTGCCTTGATCGTTGCCTAGTAGCTCCTACACAAGTGAGCTCCTTCGCTGACAATCAACGCACAACTCGCACTAACCGGGTGCCACCCCCAGTGCGACCTCTCACCGAATCCGAAACGAAAGCGTTGTTCAGCAAGCTGTCGAACTACATCGGCTCGAACCTGATCCACCTCGTCGACAACGAGGACGACGTGCGTCGCCGCCCCTGCTTCCCATCTCCAGTCCTCACTAACCCGTCCATCTTGTTACCACAGCCACACGTCTTCCGTCTTCACCGCTCACGAGTGTACTACGTCCGGGAATCGCTCATGCGTCAAGCCATCTCGGTCCCACGAGCGAACCTCATCAGCCTCGGAGTCTGCCTTGGGAAATTTAGCAAGACGGAGAAGTTCAGGCTGCACGTCACGGGGCTCGACATTCTCGGCAGGTATGCTAAGCACAAGGTGCGTTTTTGACTGGTCTTTAGACTGGTTGGGTTGAGGGGTTCGCGGCAGTCGCGAGGGAGCGATGGGTTGGCGAGGGGGAAGCGAGCGCCGCCGCTGGGAGGGGGATGAGCTGACCGTGAGTGTTTGTGGCACGCTATGCAGGTCTGGATCAAGTCGAACGGAGAGATGCCATTCCTTTACGGCAACCACGTCGTCAAGGCCCACCTTGGCAAGGTCCGCCCTCCTTCCCCCTCCATTCCATATTCCCACACTCGTCTAATACCTTGCCTTCCCCTCTCGACCACAGATCACAGAAGACACTCCAGAACACCAAGGAGTCGTCGTCTACTCAATGACCGATATCCCCCTCGTGCGTGGACTTTCACTCTTGTTGCGGCGTACGAGGAGATGTCACTGACGAGGGTTGGTGGTGTTGGTACGGACAGGGCTTTGGAGTGACGGCAAGAAGCACGGTCGACACGAGGAAGCTGGATCCTACTGCCGTCATCGTGTTCAACCAGGCGTGCGTTTCCTCCGTCCTTTGCCTCCCCTCTGATCGTCCCTCGTCCGTCCTGAATCGCGCTAACGTGGCTCTCGTGTCGCGATGTGAACAGTGATGTCGGAGAGTACTTGCGTGATGAGGTGCGTCCAAACTTTCTCAACTTTCTTGACTGTCGCAAGATGCATTTACTCATGAGGATCGGTATTTATGATCGCAGGACACCCTCTTCTGAGCAGTCGGAGCGGAGCGGGAGCGGGAGCAGCAGCAGGACCGGAGGAGCCGTGTTGTATTTTACTCTTCTTTTGTTTTTTCCTCCCTCCTGGTGAGGATGGCTCCCTAAAGCTGCTCTGCGTGTCGCGTAAGAAGGTGTTGTACCGCCACGTCACTCTCTTCCTCATCTGGCTCGGCTACGCCTCGTCACCCCCATCAACAGTAGCGACAATGACGCGCCCATTCCAACAATCTTTCCACTTCAACCAACGCTGTGTTCAACCCTCCGACTCAGCGAACAAGCGGCACAATATCCGTCAACCCTAGCTTTTCGATCCAGTAAGGAATGATGTAGGCCTTGTCGAACGTCCGCTGGAACGCAGGACGCTGTGCGATCGCTTCGTTGTACTTCCTCAACCCTTCCCATCGTGGATCTTGGAGCAGCGTTCGGCCAGCGTCACCAGTTTGAATGAGGCCTGCCGAGCAACACGTCAGCAAGTGGGCCACTCCAAAAAAATGAAACGAGCATCCAGAGTAGACGCACCACCTTCAGCGAAAGCGAAAGCTCGAGCCAAGAACGGGCCAACAAGGAAGTCTCCTAGGGTGATCTCGTCTCCCAGGAGGTATTTGCCGGGGTACCTGTCGAAAAGCGACTGGAGCTCGACGAGGCTGTCGAACAGTTTTGGGGCGGACGCGGGGTCTTTGTGCCGAGCGAGGCCCATCAGGTTTGGAAAGAGGGTCTGGTTGGTCCTTTCTGTACTCGTGAGACGAGAACGGCGTGCTGTCAGCTCAGCTTTCGCGCGAAGCCTCCTTGACGCGGGGAAGGAAGGAAAAGGCTGAGCCTCACCGGCGAAGTACCTCCCATGTGCATTCTTGAGCGGATCTCCGGTCAGAAGGTTGGCCTCCGGAAAGATTTCGGCGAGGTACTCGAGGATCACGACGGATTCGGGGATCTTGACGGAGTCTTGGAGCGACGGGCCGACTTGGAGGACTGGGACTAGGCCGGCGGGATTGACGCCCGTAAGGAAGAACGCAGGTTTGTCGGTGGAGTTTATCTGAACACAAACAGCATCGTGTCAGAGTTCGACGGAGGGGGTCGGGCCGGGGTGGACCACGCACGAGACAGACGTCGTACGTGGCGCCGACCTCTTCCAGCGCCCACGACACGCGGTTGCTGAACCCCGAGCCTTTCCAAAGGTACAGTGTGAGCGTGGGTTGCCCCATTAATGGCAATGGCTTGGAGTTGACCGAATAGTGAGAGAAAGAGCTGCGTCCGGCGCGGTGCTTGCCCCGCTTTCTCGTCAGCAGTCACGTGGTCAATCTCGGGGAGATTGGGCTGACAGAACTCCCCGAAATTCTCCCCAGCCACCGTGGTCACATCACGGGCTATTGCTGATCAAAGGGCTGAGGCGGTGCAAACGTAGGCGTGGGCTGGTTGGTTGCCGCGGAGCTCGGCCGTGTTATCGCAAGGGCGGAACGCCGGCGGAGACACTTCCCTCTGCTTTGAACGACGCATCTCTACACGACCTTCACCAGTCCCAGGATCCAGCATCATCTGAAGGCGTCAGTGACTTAATAAGACTTGCATTTAATTCATCGTATTGCCTCTCAATCCCACCAAGATGCCGGCCGATCTCGCCGCCGCCCACACGCACTTCACGGAGCCAACCACGCACTACTGGCAGACCATCCTCCCACCGTCATCTTCCCCACCCCACCCACCATTCCACAACTTTTATCCTGCGACTCTACCGGACTCCCGCGTGCTCCGACTGCCGATCCGCCAGCTCAAGTCGAACCCGGACCACGCCGTCGCGTCGCTGCTTGTCAACCAGGCTTCCATGGCAGTGGTCAGAGAACTCGGCAAGTTCTTGGCGGAAAAAGTGAAGGAGATGGAGGTGGAAGTGGTGATTGGCTTGCCGACTTTGGGGCTGGCTCTGGCGCCGATTGTTGCGGAAGAACTAGGCTTAGGTGAGCACCCTTGGGCAGGCTAGATGTTTTCTAACCTGCTACAAACTGTCCAAGCTAACCAACCACTACTGCCTACAATCGCAGCTCGCTACATCCCTTGCGGCTACTCCCGCAAATTCTGGTACACCGACGACCTCTCCACCACCATCTCCTCCATCACCTCGCCCACCCCTAAAAAGATCTACCTTGACCCAAACCTGCTGCCTCTCCTCCACGGAAAACGGTGCCTGTTAGTCGACGACGCCGTCTCGTCCGGCACGACGATACAAGCCACGTGGACGATGCTCGAGCGAGCGGGGGTGGACATCGTGGGTTGTGGAGTGGCGATGGTGCAGGGTGATAGGTGGAGGGAGTTGATGGAGGATAAGAGGGCTAGTAAGACTGTTGGGGTGTTTGACAGTCCATTACTGGAGAAGGTCGAGGGCGGGTGGGGGTACAGGACTTAGGCAACCGTAGAGCTGTGCGGTGGCCGGAGGGAACTCTAATCGAATCGTCGTAGCACACACCGTCTTCCCTCTCTCGATCCATTGCTCGAAATGATGACTGCATTAAATCTATAGAACCAGTCTACCCCTGGTCGAGAACTCTGAATGTTCCATCTCTACAGCTAAAGATCGTGTGGAGGCTCGCTCATGAGCTTCAACCTGAAAAAGAACAGTAGCCTCAGCAGTGCCCTTTCTCCGCCAATCCACGCGACTTTGACTCACAGTCCGAGATGCCCTCCAATCGCATCCCACATGTTATCCCTGATGACATACTTGACCCCAAACTCCTTCGCCGTTTGCACGACAATCGGCGCGATCTCGGGGACATACGGCTGAGCGACCTGGGGGAAGAGATGGTGCACGGCCTGGTAGTTCAGGGCGCCGACGAGGAACGTTGTGATGATGGAGCCGTGCGAGTAGTCCTGCGCCGCCTCGATTTGGAGGCGCATCCAGTCGATGTCCAGGTTGCCGGTTTCAGGGTTGATAGTGGGGAACACGGCGTTGTCGGTGACGTGTGAGGCCTAAATGGGTGGAAGCTAGGTTGAGTAGGCTGTGAAAGGATGCAGCGAGTGGGAGAGGGACGCACTTGAGAGATGAGACCGAACGTGAAGCTGAACGTAAAGTCGGAGATGATGTACGCCGCGAGGACCTTCCAGAGAGAGAGTCCTGGGGCCAAGTAGAAAGGAAGAACTAGGCGTGTCGCAAAGAAGAAGGCCTGGGTATCGCGGGAAGACACAACTAAGTCAGCACCGGCTGGGGGATGACGTGGCACAGAACACGCACCTTGCCGCCCCAAAAGACGACGTGCTGATCCCAAGTGAACGGGTTCACTGTTACAGGTCCACGCTTCTTCTCCACATATGCTCGAATGGGGTCCATGAGCCGAACGGAAGTGCCGAGCAGCACGTAAATGAAGGGGGCGTAGAAATGTTGGAGTTTGTAGAAAGACTGCTCCGCATACCATCAGTCGAAAGTTTCATTACGAGTGAGAGACTCAGCTTGCATGCCACTTTTGACTCTTCAGCATCCTCCTGAAGTCTTTTTCATCCACGTCAATGTCGCAGTCCATCGTCTCCACGTTGGTGAATGGCTGAGGGACAATAGTGTCAGTGCAACTCAAATTGGTGAAGGAAGGAAAGCGAACGTGATGAGAGACGACGTGCTGGTACGTCCTGTAGAGAAGAAGAGATCAGCAGCGGCCCTGAACACCAGCGGATGCAGTAGCTCACCACAATACGCTTGACGCGCCGATGAGGAGATCGTGGAAGGCCAGCAGGCCTTTCCAAACAGCCGGATTATGACTGATAGATCCATGGCTTGCGTCGTGAACGAAGCTTACAGCGACTGTTGAAAGGGAAGTCACGTCAGCTCCCCTCCTGTTCCATCACTCGTGCGTGAAGATGCAGCTCACCTTCGACCTGAAGGAAACCATAAAGTACTGCGACTCCAAAGAACGCACTCGTGGACGAAATGACCATCGAGGACCACTGGAGGTATCCCATAATGCCAATCATGAGGGCGACGGTGATGGCGTAGCGGACGAAGGAGAATGGTGAGTACTTGGGGTCGATGCCCTGCGCCTTGAAGTAAGCAGCAACGCGCTGGATTGTGTATGAAACGTCAGCCCTTCTGTTTCTTATTCTTTGCACAAGTGGGAAAGCTCACCGCCTTGAGCGTGGTGCTGAAGTTGTCAGGCACCGGGAAAGCAGGCACGTCCTGGCCAACGAGCCGGCCGACAAGGAACTTGGACAGCGTCTTCTCCTCTTTGACGGTGTGTGATATCTCAAATAGTGCAGTTACGTCCTTCCCTGCTCCCATAAGAATGATGTCGGCTCCTCCGGGGTGTCGAGCCGCGAACTTGGTGAGGTTGTAGACCTGTACGCACGGGAACCTTGCAATCAGCGCTCAGGCTCCCACACGACAGAGAAGTCTAATGGAAGGCACCTTTCCTCTGATGGCAACCCAGGCCTTGCCCTTGGTGTTTGCAGCGCGAAGCTGCTCCAATGTAATGTCTGCAAAAGTGGGGACAACAACAATGAAAAGTCAGAAGTGCGCGTGAGGCCAACTGAGATCGTGTCTGCGAACCCGTTAAATGCGGCGACCTTTCGCCAACAACAGCACTTCCGACATCCCTGGCCCCCTTGCCACTTCTCAATCGAATCCCATCGGTGCTGGGCGCTTCACGGACGCTTTTGAGGGGTTCGTCGCGGTCCTCGTCCGAATCCGGGGTCGTCAACCGCGACGACTGGACGTCCGACTCGTTGTAGAAGCTGCTGCTGTCGCTGGTCTCCCCCAGGGCTGGAGATGAGAGCGGCTTGGTGGATAGGAGGAGTGGGAGGGACATGGCGAGCTGGGTGCCGCCGTTGGGGATGGGACCTGAGAACGCGACGCGGGCGGGCGGAAGCGACGGTGTGGGTCGAGAGTGGCGCCAGGAACGGCGACGAACGAGACGCAGGTCGTGGCAGCCGTGCAAGAGTCGAGCAGCTGGAGTGGTAGAAAATACAACAGAGAGAAGGAAGTGAAGCGGGACAAAAGAGATGAGATGGAAGAGTTCGCTTCCCGGTGCCGACGAGTTCGTGCTAGGCGTGCCTGACACTCTAGGCTCCCGCTGCGATCGTAAGTCCGGCCGATCTCACTTCTTCTCCTCAACATCCAAAGAACGTGATCTCCACCTTCCTGGTGGTTGCCATCAACATGGCCTGGCCAAATCGCTGGCATGAGGAGCGTCGTCTGCCGTTGACGTGGCGCGGACGCGACCCACTACAGGCACAGCAAGCTTTGTGTTGCTGTACGCTCGTCAAGCTTAGCGAAGGTTGCCCTGTGCTCGAATTTCCGACAAAGGCAACAGTCGCTGTCCTTGCGGCGCATGACTCTGTACAAAGCTCTTGAAGGCGCAGCTGTTTGGAAGGTCTTCTTTCTCTGAACGCCTCCGCCGCAACCACCTTCCATCTTCCACGCGATCCGTATCTCCAAAGATCGCGGCGAGCTGATACAGATTGTGTTTCACTATTATCTAACCTACGGCAACTCTACCTTTCAAGGTGCTGCTTCCCGCAACTCTCCCGGGGAACGCTACGCCGACTTGTCCTCAAGCTTGTCCTCCGCCTGGATCAGCACAGAGTCCTCACGTGCGTTGAATTTGGCACAATCGCGGCGCGAACGCTCGAGGTTGAGAAGCGGCAAGAGTAGGAGCGAAAGGATGCACATGCCCTGTTCAAGAGAGGATCGACGAGCGTTAGACCTTCAGCGCACGTGGCCTCCTTCTACCCGGCAGCAAGCATCTCTTGAAAGCACTCACCAAAAGGAACCAAAAGCCTTCGCTGTTGTTGTTGTTGATATCCGTGATCGCTGAAGTCACGAAAGGGCCAATGAAAGCCGAAGTCTTGCCGATGACGCCGAAGAGGGCGAAGAAGAGGTACTCTCGCCCGGGAGGGATGAATTCCGAGACTGTGGACAACACCACGAGTGTGAGGGCTCTGAATGACGGCATTTGAAGTGAAGGAGGAAGCAAAATG
The DNA here is from genome assembly GCA_024364755.1 of Pseudohyphozyma bogoriensis. NCBI lineage: Eukaryota > Fungi > Basidiomycota > Microbotryomycetes > Chrysozymaceae > Pseudohyphozyma > Pseudohyphozyma bogoriensis. The sequence goes on from JALBUQ010000095.1 coordinate 48,489, forward strand.
CACTCACTCATGGTCTGGCTGTACGAGTACCATGGGCAGACGAAAAGCCCGTAGTAGGTTTGATAGACCCACTGAAGGAAGCGAAAGGTGAGCTTTCAGTGGAAGCAGCCCAAGAATAAGCGCCCACGCACGAACTCCCACTTGTTGTGGTAGCCAATCTTGGTGGTGTAGATACCAATAACTCCCCAGAGGATCATGAAAAACAAGCCGACTAAGACTGCCGTGAACATCGTCTTCGTGCTCAACTTCCAATGGCGTTGGATGAGCCAGAAGATGCCCGCTCCAGCTGCCTGTGCGGCCTGCAAAAGCAAGTCAGGGGAGAGAAGATGACACGTATATCAAACAAAACTCACGATTCCGACGATGAGAAGGTAGTTGAGAGTGATAGAATCGAATGTCACAGTAGCGTACTGTAGAAAGGCGATGACGAATTCAGGTTCAACGACCAGGAATCGTCGAGCGAAGGGAAAAGGACCAACCTGAAGAGTCGACACCAAAGTGACGGTCGTGTTCAGACAATCACTCGCCACGAAATAGAGGAACAGGTAGATCATCGTGTCTCTCAGCTGCCACACCGCTCGCACAGCCAACCACAGCGTCTTGAAGCCCGCGACCATCGGCGACGTCCCGGGTGGAAGAGGCTTGCCCATTCGACGCTTCTCGTAAATGAACCACGGAAGGGCACAGACGATCCATACCGCTGCCGAGTAGGCGCAGACGACGGAGAGGGCGTAGGTGTTCTGCGCTGTGGTGCCGTTGGCGTGTGCGCCCTGTGAGAGGATGCACCGGTCAGCTTTCGAGAGTGGCTCGGGAGAAAAGGCGACGCCAAAGAAGAAAAGTGCGTTTACGTAAAGCACACCTATCAGAATCAGAAGCACGAAGATCTCGCCGACTGAGCACACGATGAAGGACACGTTGGACAGGCGGTTGCGATTGAACGAGTCGAGGGCCTCGTGTTCCTGGACACTGCGTAATGAGACAACAAAGCAATATCGTGTCAGAAATGTATGGGTTGGCCCTTGAAGGCATTGCGTGAGCCTCACGTCTTGGTGCCCGCCAGCACTTCGTCGGCGCTATCCTGCATTTCCGGCAAGTCGCGAGCCAGCTGAGGGAATGCCGCCGTCCAGAAGGTCAAGCTTCCTTGGTACTGATGGAAAGGGTAAAGCACACGTAAGCGTGTCGCCTTGCTTAATGCTTGCGACGTTGGCTCACCCCAATGTTGCCGAGGACGTATAGAACGGTTGCGGCCACCCACTGTTAAAAGAAGTTAGTTCTTGACTTGCACCATCAGTCCTTTCATGCATACCTGTCCAGGCTTCGTAACTCCCATCCATGCTGGAGCAGGGCCGCGCATTATCAGCGACGGTCCAAAGCTAGCGTTCAACACCAGGGCTTACCGAAGGAATCAACGATGGCGAGCAAAGTGAAGATGTAAAGGATCTTTGGTCTCCATGTTCCAAAGTCCGCGTAGCTGCCTATCAAGAGGAAGATCACGCATTGGATGGCAAAGGATATCTTGTAAAGCAGCCACGTCAGCGGCGTGGGCGCAGGGAGGCAGAAAACAAAACTCACGCCGTTGGTGACAAGAACAGCCGAGGTGACGGTGCGCTGGGCGACTCCGGCGAAAGGCAGCACGCAGGCCACTGAATAATCGCAGGCCACTCCGGGTTGGTCGTAGTTGTGGGCCGATAGCGTGAGGATGTTTTGGAATTGGGTTGGACTAGAGGCAGGCGGCGACCGTGAGCTGCTCCGATCCGGCCTTTTGATAGCGAACAAGCTCACCCAAAGTTGAATGGACCCAGGCCGGAATTTCCACTATTGACACGATCCCATCAGCTCCGGCGTTCCGAGGAACCCTCATGCAATCCGCGTGGTGTGGTCGTCCTCCCCGCATCAACATCGCGCCGTCCTGCAACCTCAACACGAACAGGTACGAACGAGCGCACACTTACACATAGTAGACATACCACCCCCACTTCTCCATCCACGTAACAGCATTCGCCCGGTTGGGCTTCTTCACGCCCTCGTCCTTGAGCAAGATCGCGTCCAGGTTCGTCGACGGCATGACGGCACCCGGTCGCTCGTCCTCGGCCTCGTTGTGCCCGCCATCAGCGACAGACGCGCTCATCGGTGATCCGTCCTTCTTCTCTTCGTCTGACATGGTTGAGTTGGCGGCGAGATGGAGGGAGGAAAGCAAAAGGAGGGAGGTCGATCCGCGACCCAAAAAAAGAAAACAAGCGGCGATCGGCCCAGCGTCGCCCAGATAAGCGCGGGGGTGGGCCAAACGGAACGGAGCGCGCTTGCCGCCAAACATCATTCTATCGGCCTTCGCCGGGTACCTCTGGCACCACACATCGTCCGAACAGCTTATCTGTATAGATTGGGCCAACAACCATAACCCTATCGGAAGCAAAGACCCGCCGGCAAGCAATCACGAGGTGGAGGCACCTCTTGCTGCTGGAGGTCTCGAAGGGCAACAACCAACGCCAGCGCCGTAGCATGCTGCGAAAAGTGCGCAATCGTTACATCAAAAAGATACAGAGAGCTTCAACGCAATCTCAGCCAAGCGCGTGGAACGCGTAAAGACCGTCCTCGCGGCCCATCATGCCCTCGCCTCGCAAAACCTCCATCTTGCGCATGTGCCACCCAACGTCGCCGCCTACGACTCCGTTCGAGTTGGCGTACGTCAAAAGAGCGGCTCTCCTGTCGTCTTCGCGAGGGAGGTGCTTGAGCTTGCGCTCGCCCTCTTCGGTCACGTAGCTCGTCACGCCCGTGTCGACGTACCTAACCAAAAAGCACCACGTCAGCCATTCAATGTCGTACATAGAAGTAACGGAAACAAAGACTCACCATCCTCTCCTACCTCGACCCCAAACCACCTTCCAGTCACCAGCTCCACCCTGGATCCCCTCCAGCGCCTTCTCATCCAGCTCGACGACTCTCAAGAGCGTCTTCCTCTCCCTCGTCCTCTCCTCGGCCTCCTCAGGACTCAGCACTCCCGATGGCGTCAAGCTAGCGACCTTACTAAGCAAGTGCGTGTGCAGTTCCATGATGCTCAACCCCGACGTCCCGAACGTGGCCCTCCTCTGCGCCGACGCGATCCTCAACCCAGCAGCAGGACAAGAGTGCGAGAGGTCAATGACCTCGACGTTGCGACATTTCTCGCTGAGGAGCTTGGCGACACCTCCGACTGAGATGCCGCGGATGTAGGCGAGGCCGAGTTGCGCGAGGTTGGGCTGGACGGGGAACGCTTCCTCGAGGAGAGCGTCGGTGAGCGGTGTCGAAGAGAGATCGAGGTATCGCAAATTTTGAGAAGTGAATGCGGGAGAGATGGTGAGAATGAGACGAAGTTCTTGGATCGAAAGCGACGACGGTGACGACGAATCGCCAAACAGCGAGAGGTCGACCAGCTCCGAGATGCTCTCGCCTGCGCCCCAAGGGCCCTCCTCCTCCCCTCCAGCCTCGGACGTGAACGGCGGACAATCACCACACAGCAGTCCCACCAACGCTCCTCCGGACAAAAGTCGACAACGAGCAAGGCTGAGCGACTTGAGTCGCATCGTGCGGCCGCCGATCGCGTGGTCCTTCTGTCCGGCGAGGGCGAGATGCTTGACGAGTTGCGGGGAGGCGAGGGTCGAGGTGAGATCGAGGTGGGTGAGATAGGGGAAAGACGTGACGAGGGCGGTGAGGTGGTGACTCGGCATCAACGCCTGGCAGAGACCCAGTCGACGCAGGTGTGGAAAGAAGATCCGTTTGAGCTCGCGACCTCCGTCCTCATCGCTCATCGCCTCGTCCTCGTCGTCATCCTCCTCACGCTCGTCGATCTTCGTGATCTTGTCCGCAAACAACCCCGCCGGACCGAGCTTGTACTGCCGACTCATATCCTCCAAGGCCTTGGTGAACGCGCTCGAGACGCAACCGCAAAGGTCCAACGCACGAACAGGTCGCACGCGCTTGCTGCCCTCAAACAGGACGACCTTCCGCTTTTTAACTTCCTCCTCCTCCCAACGCGGAGCGGCGGGGACGGAGGAACTCCTTTCCTCGATGCGCGAGATGGACCTCGAGCGAGACCTTGTCGATGACGTGGCGAGTCCGGAAGACGCGGTGCGACGGTGGTGCTGCACAAACTCGGCGGGAACGGAAGAGCTCCTCGAGGCCAGCGAGCTGGGAGGAAGGAGACTCCTTCCCCGCCTGCCAATCCTGCCCCTGTCGTCCTCCCCTTCGCCGACGCCACCACCTCCCGGAGCTGATGGCCTCACGAAAGCCGATCCACTGGCCCTCCTCTCCAGCCTCGGCGCCTGCCTGTGCCTCCTACTTGCCCGCTCCTGCTCACGATCGAGACTCATGTCGACGTCGTCCTCCAAGTGCTCGTCCTCCTCTTCCTCAACACTCTCGACCCTCGTCCTCCCCGGCGACCTCGAGACGCTGCTCTGCAGCTCCCTCGCGCGGAACTCAGCCGTGCCTCCTCGTCCTCGCTCGACGGAGACTCTTCTTCCGACTCGGTCATCGCTACCGATGCCTGGTGAAGCGAGCGTAATCGTCACCCTTTCTACCTCCTCGTCAACCTCCTCGTACTCGGCCAACCAGCCTCCACGGAACAAGACCTCCTCCAACACCTCCTTCGAGATCGCCGAATCCATAAACTCGGTGAAGCCGAGCATCTCCAGCCGTCCCTTTCTTATATCTTCCTCGTCGACCATATCCTCCATTCCCGGAAGCAGAAGGATGCCAGCAGATCGAGTGCCTCGAATCATGGTGAGGAGTCGGGCGGGAGTGACGAAGCGCTCGTGCGAGGACTGGCGGATCGAACGGTTCAAGCCAGCGGAGCGGAAGCGCGAGAAGGTGAGGAGGTACGTTTGGAGAAGAGGAGAGTCGAGTGGGTCGAGTGCGATCGTCGGAGGGACTGCGAGCGATCGAGACAATTGGAACACGTGGCCACCACAACCGGGTCAGTCTATCTCGCCTCCTTGTAGAGAACATACCAGACTCACGTTCATCCAACACTGCGCCGATACCTTTCATCTCGAGTGGGCTCATGACGATCTCTGCGCCGGTCCCGTCGGAGCTGCCGCTCCTGATGCTCCACCCACTCTCGCCTGCGTCCCTCTCGCTGCGCTCTGGCCAAACAATCAAGTACCCCCTGTTGTAGTCTTCGACAGTCCTGAGGACGTTCTGAAAGCCTCCCGGCATGCCAAAGCCGACGTCTCGCCAGAGCCAGCGGATGCCCTCTGCGCCCCAGTTGCGGTCGACGAGCGAGAGCGCCTTGAACACCTCGCGCTTGAGGGTCATGTTTGGGGGCATGAACGCGCGCTTGACGGGCTGGGGCTGGGCTGAGGAGCGGGACAGGGAGAGGGAGCGGGTGAGGGACGATGGAGGGGCCGGTGGAGGAGCGGAGGGCGGGAGAAGGCGAAGGTGCGGGTCGAGGGAGGATGGGGGCTGGACCACAGCGTAGAGGTGCGCGCAGATGAGGTTGATGATCTCTGGTGGGAAGTGGTACGGCTCTAGGCGCCGCGTGGGTGCTGGCGTCGGCGTCGGCGTTGGCATGGACGAGGACGAGAGGAAGGCGGCGTCGTCGGAGATGGCAGCGGCGGTCGGTGTGGGGGACGATGCCGAGCCCGGTGGCGGGACGACGGCGGCCATGGCGGGAGACGGGGGAGGTGATACGGGATAAGGGAGCTGGAGGTCGGGAGATAGAGGAGGAGGTGGTGGGAGCGACGAATCGCAGGCTCGAGAGAGAGCGGTTTTCGCCCGGAGAGGAGCGAGAGGATCGATTGGCGCGCGAGCGTTCGGCGTTCGTCGAGGGCTGAGATTGCGAGCGAAACGGTAAATATATCGTCAAAAGTGAGCTTGAAGAGGTCGTCGTGAGAGAAAATCCTTACTAGAGCTAGGGGGGCGCGGATGAGCGGCGAAAAGTGGTCGACAAGACGCAAACTTGTTGACGCGCGATTTCAAACGGCGAGAAAGGATTTCCTTGCTGCCTCTGCTGGCGACGACGGACGAGGTGCAGGCTGCAGGACGAACGATAATGCAAAGTCAGCTGATGCATTCAGTTGTGATGAGCTCTGCGCAGAGGGATGAGCGAGCGCACCTGGACGGAGAAGCGCGAGTACAGCAGTGGCGTTGGCTCAGAGACCGATGCCGACGCGGGACACCAACTGGGTGGTCGTTGTCGAGCTAACACCGTGTAAAGTGTGTGTAGTGGAGGGCGACGAGGCAGACTTTGATGCCAGAAGCGGGGACGACGCCGGGTAACCGCGTGGACCCCAGTGGAGCTGGGATGGACGAGAGCGAGAGCGAGGCCGAGCAGGCGATCCCCAGTGGGCGCTGGGTGGACGTCGAGTCCAAGTATGTGTAGTTGTGAAAAAAGTGTCGCTACTTTTGGGTTGGTTTGACCGAGTGATGGCGGGAGCCAAGGGAGCGAACGAGCCCTCAGTCTAAGGAGCCATCGGCCGGTCTCGTGACTTTTGAGCTTTGAGCGCGCGGCAGGCCGGGCAGCCGTTGCGCGGCGGCTCTGTGGAAGCACTGTGACCATGGTCTGTCCGTCGTTGTCGTCTCGATGGGTGTGATCGTGTTACGAGAAACTTGCAAGATCATGTAGAGCAGCGCAGCGGTGGGAACACCAACGCGATGCGAGAGCAACACGTGGCGAGTCCAACGCGCCAGATCAAAGTTGAGGGTCAATCCTGCCCAGCTCCTGCTCTGACGCCGGCCATTCCACGCCTTCCCAACATCCTCCAACCCGCTCCGGATGCTCATGAGGACGACTGTCCAAGTTGGAGCAAGTCGGCCGTTGACGCGGACACGTTGCGCGGGGCGTCGCAGCCCCTTGAACGTCGCCGGGAGGACCGTTGGCGAGAGGTCGAGCCACAAGTCGACGGTCATCCCCTTTCATCGTCGTCGTGGCAGACTTGTGGCACACTTGCAAAACCGACAAACAAGCGAAAGACCGTAGACGCGGAGCTCTGGCAATAATTGTTAGTGACTGTATTCGTTGGAAATGAGGAAATCACGGCGGCTGTTTTCGTCGACCGCTCTCGTGGTTGTGCTCTGCCCGCCAACACATTTCTCGCGGGCCAAATGTCGGACGATCACGACCCATCAGCACCATCAGCACCATCACCAGCAGCACCGTCGGAGCAGTCCCTCGCCTCCCCGCCTGACCCGCCGACAGCGCCAGCATCCTCACCGGCACCGGCCACCGACTCGGCGCCTCCCCCGTCGTTCCCCCCGCGCCCGCTCGCCTTCCCCTCGACTCAAGCACCAGCGCCAGCACCAATCCTCGCACTGAGACCCAACTCGTCCATCCCCGCCTTCCTCCGCGTCCTCGCCGTCCTCGTCTTTGCGACCGGCACCCTCACCTCCGCATGCGCGTGGTTCTACCGGGTATGCTCTCCCCCGGTCCTCGCCCTGCCCCGCCGCTTGATTCGATACTAACAACTATTTGTTTAACAACAGAGTATCGTGTACCCACGGCTGGTCATCGCACTCGAAGCGCGCACCAAGCTCCACCAGGCCCAGGTCGACGCCTACGGCGGCTTCTTGACCAAGCTCCGGGCATTGCGCGACGGCAAAGGCTTCTCGCTCATCAGAGGGCCCGACCCTGAGGAGCAGGTGCACGACGGTCCAGAAAAGAAGAAGGACCACTCAGCGCAGGACAAGGCGACGAGACCCGCCACTCCGTCCTCGGGGGCGACATCCTCAGCAGACGACATTGCCGACGGCGAACCCTCCCCTCGCCTCCCTCCCGCACCTCCCATCCTCACCCCACTCACCACCTCCCTCCAAACCCTCTCGACGACGCTCAACTCGCACGCGTCGACGAAACCGCTCTTCTTCGACCCGACCTCGTCCCCGCCCGCGACGGAATCCCTCTCGACCTCGCTCACCAAGCTCACCGACTACATCTCCAGCGAGAGCTTTGCCTCCTACTCGAACGCGTACAGGACAAACATGGGCATCCCGGGAGGAGGCAACGTCAGGGACGAGGCGGTCAAGAACCTCAAGAGCGAGATCCGCGCCGTCAAGGGTCCGTCCCTTCTTTCTTCCCAGAATAATATCGAATCTGATTCGAGTTGTTCTTTCTCCCGCCCTCCCTTCTTTACTTCAGGTGCACTGCTCAACCGCAGGAACTTTGCTCAGCTCGCGCCGAGAGCCGCGTCACCGACCGTGCAGACCCACATGTAGTTCGAGTCGACTAAGGGTAGCAGGTTGTCCAACTGGGCGTTTCGGGAATGTTGGGAGACGTGAAGGGTGGAATTGACGTGTAATCTAGGCTCAATGTTGTCTCCACTCTCCTTCCGTGCCGGACACGTGGAATTAAAGTCATGTTTTGGTTCAATTCATTTTCAAACTGGTGATGCTTCCTTCATGCAGTGTCAATAGGCTCAAATACCCTCGTTTCCCCTTTTTACTTTTTGGCATCCTTCTTGGCGTCGTCAGCAATCTTCTTGCCCTCCTCCGCCTTCTCTTTCAACACCTTCTTGATGTCTGCAGAAAGTCCACTCTGTCAGCTCAGTTCTGCGACCGACAAGTGTGAAGGAACGCACCCTCATAAGTCGACTCGAGCACCTTCTTGCCCTTGTCGCCGTGCTTCTCCGCCAGCTCCTTGAGGGACTGGAGATCCTGACCGCCGACGATCTGCGCCCGACAAACACGACGTCAGTTCCGCTTTCTTCTTCACCAGCTCAAACTAGCGCACCTTGCTCAACTCCTCGAATCCAGGCACTTTCTCGAGGTACTTGGCCACGTCTCCACCGCTCTCAGCAGCCTTCTTCGTTGCCGCATCCTTGGCCTCGAGCGCCTTCTTCTTCAGGTCTCCGAGTCCGCCGACCTTCTCGTTGAACAGCTTGGTCGCCTCCTTCTGCTGGTCTGCTAGGGGCTTGCCAGACTTGGCGATCTTCTCGAGACCCTCGGAGAACTCCTTGGCGGCCTGGAAAAGGTAGAGAGGGTCAGTTCAACACCAATGCAACCCGTAAGCAGGCCCAAAAAACGCACCTTGACGTTATCCTCACCGACATACTCCTTCAAGTCGCCCAACTTCTCCTGCCACAGCTTCTTGACGTCCGGCATCTTCTCGAGCATGGGTCCGCTCGCCTCCCACGCGTCGCCGGCACCGGCCTTTGCGAGCTTCGTCACCTCGTCCTTCTTCTGCTCGAGAAGCTTCTTGACCTTCTCGAACGTCTCGGCGTTCAGCCCGCCAGAGGAGATGATCTTGGACGCTTGGTTGTAGGCGTCCGACGCGATGCGCTGGGCCTCGGGTCCGCTGTGGTGAGGAAGAAGCCACGTCAGCCCACCCTTCTCGTCTACCTAGCTTGAAAATGTCAAGAGACCAGGACTCACTGCTTGTCCGCAAGCTTCTTCAACTCCTCTCCGCCACCCCCAACAGCCTTCTTGACCTCCTCACCACCGGGCAAGTCCCCAAGCTTCTCCCACAGCTTCTCGCCCTGGACGCCGACGACCTCGCTCAACTTCTCCGCCGCCTTCTGCAACGCCTTGACGACCTTCTCGCCACCCTTCTCTCCATCTGCCATCGCCTTCTTCAGCTCGTCGTACAACCCCTGCACAACCTCCTTAACCTCCTCGCCGTGCTCTTTGCTAGCCGTCTCGACCTTCTCGAAGAACGCGTCGATCGCGCCGGCAGCGCCGGGGATCGCGGCGGCGTACGACTTGGCGAAGGACTTGAGCAGGCCAAGAGCTTCCTCTGGGGAGGGAGTCGCGTTGACGAGCTGCTGCTTCGCTTTTTCGGCTTGCGCGAGAGCGGACTTGGTGGACGAAACGACTTTGGCGGTGCCGGAGTAGTGGTAGTAACCGTAGCTGTTGGAATGAGAGTTGAGCTCATCAGATCAAGACTATCCCCAAGTTGGACAATTTGTGGTGAATAACGGGGAGGGGTCAACGTACACTCCGAGCAAAGCGACGGCTCCACCAGCCAGTCCAGACGCCAAGTGCGTCGAGTTGGGCGGAGGAGGCTGTTGCGACAAGTGAACAGCGGGTTAGCTTCCACACTCTTCCTTGCAAGCAGAATACAGCAAGCTCACAGGAGCAGACGAAGGTCCAGCAGTCTCAGCAGCGGTACTGAACGGCGACGACCGAGCAGCTCGACTTGCTCGAGCAGGCCTCGCGGCCCTCCTGGCCGAAGTACGAACAGCGGTGCGTGTAGCGGGGATCATGGTAGCAGACAGAATAATGTAAGTTCTGGTTGGTGGTGGAAGAAGGAAGAGAATGGAAGGAAGAGAAGCCAGGTCAGGTGCTCTGACCATCTTGCCTTTCTGTCCACGTTCTGAGCCAGAGCGTCAGAAAGCGGTGACGCACTTGCCGGCCCCGAGCTGAACCGAAGCGGAAGGCGGCGGGGGCGACGCGTCGCGACGTGTTGATGCGGTCAAGTCGAGGCAATTGATGAATTGAGAATGCACAAAATGACAGATCATCACAGAAAAAATGGCCGAAGCAAGCGTTCGTTCTTGAAGGCTTAAAAATCCGAACGAGCGTCTCAGACCACGTGACACCGTGCTTTCAAATCCAAACCTGAATATTGCACACCTGAACATACGACACAAACACACCTCCTCCGCCAACGAGGATTGCCCCCCTACAAGTGACTTTTGGTGATCCCGTTCCTCTTCAACACCTGCGCCTCCCTCTCCGCAAACTTCTTTTGAGCGTCCCACAACCCCGCCGACTTCTTGAGCTCTTGAATTCCGATCTGAGCGATGTGGACCTCCTGCGAGACGGGAGAAGAGGGTTAGCTTTGTAATCAGAAGAGGTGATGGGAAGGTCACAAGGACGTACGTCGGGTCCCTGCATCAAGAGGTTGGTCAGCTTCCGTCGACTCAGGACGAACAAGGGAAGGTACTCACGTCGGCATACCTCAAGGTCCTGATGCCGGCCCAGAGCGCTGCCAATGGCGTATCCTCTGCGGAATGGAAGGAATCTGGTTAGGAAAAGCTCTCACAGGAAACAATGAGCAGGCGAACGCACGGCAGATACCCTCAGCACCGTGGACCTGCATCGCCCTGTCGAGGACTTCTCCGACCATCTTGGGGACAACGGCCTTTAGAGTGACGAAAGAAATGAGTACCCCAGAAGAAACCACTCTTCGAAAGAATGGGACTGACCTTGGCCATACCAATCTCCTTCATGGCTCCCTTGGCCCTCACGAGATCAATCTAAGACAAAGCCACGTCAGCGAAACGCCAAAAAGACGTCCACAAACCGCTCACCTGAAGAGCGGCGCTCAAGACCAGCATTCTTGCCTGGTCAATCTCCATTCTGCTCTGAGCGATGGCGGCAACGACGGTGCCGTGCTCGTAGAGCTGCTTGCCGAACATGACTTTGCGTGGGTCGGTGCAGCGGAGGAGCATAAGCTCAAGCGCACGCGAGGCGATACCGATGGATCGCATGCTGTAAAAAGTGTGGAGGAGCGGAATAAGCCATCCACACGGTGCAGTAGGTGCCAGGAAGGCTGCAAACGCACCAGTGGTGGATCCTGCCGGGCCCCAACCTGCCCTGGATGATCTCGAATCCGCGGCCCCAACCTCCAATGAGGTTCTCCTTGGGGATCCTGACGTTGTCGTAGATAACCTCGTAGTGACCTTCTGGTGCGTCGTCGTAGCCAAAGACCTGCATGGGGCGGACGAGCTTGACGCCTGGCGTGTTGGACGGGACGATGACGATCGACTGCTGCTTGTGCTTCGTCGCCGAGGTGTCGCTAAGAGAAAGAGGGAAGGAGGGAGGTCAACTGAAAAACTCAAGTGGAGAAAGATAAGAGGCAGTCAACGCACCTCTTGCCCATGACCAAGTGCACCGCGTTCCTGGGGTCTCCCGCGCCCGAGATCCACCACTTGTGGCCGTTGACGACAATGTGGTCGCCATCCTGGGTAATACTCGTACGAATGTTGGTGGCACTAAGAGGGCACAGGTCAGCAAAGGAGCGGAGGGGAGCCGAGTAAAGAATGAGCGTACTCGGAAGAAGCGATGAAGCGCTCCGTCATGGCGAACGACGAGCGAGTCCTGCCCTCGAGGAGGGGCTTGAGGTACGTGTCCTTCTGCGCCTGGTTGCCATATCGCGCGAGCACCTCTGCGAGTTGCGAAGAGCAGAGCAGACTGTCAGCGAACCGGTCGAGAGGGGCGGGGAAGGCGCGCACCCATGTTGCCAGTGTCGGGCGCGGAGCAGTTGCACGCCTCGGGCGCGACCCTTGGGGCTGTACGATCCCACAAGTTAGTAAATTATTGTTTATACTACATCAGAAGGAACGTACCCCTGCCCATGAGCTCGGCCATGATGGCATACTCGAGGTTGGTGAGCGGGACGCCGACGTCCGGGTAGTGCTCCTTGCTCAGGAAGAGGTTCCACAGGCCGAGCTTGCGCGCTTTCGCCTTGAGTTCCTCGATCACCTTGGGGTACGACTGCCACCTCGTCGCCGGGTCCGTCGAGATCTGGGCGTGGAAGGTCGACTCGGCGGGCAGGCAGTCCTCCTCGATGAACGCGACGAGCTTCGCGAGAACGTCCTTGGCGAACGGCGAGAACCGCGGCTCGACGAGCGCCCACGACGCCAGCGGGATGAACTTGGTCACAGGGTGGTCTGCTGGTGCGGCGACGGGCATTTCTTGATGTAAAGTGTGCGAGCGGTACGAGGAGAACCAGCGCGAGCCGGCGGCCGCTCGACTGGGGGCGTTGCGGGGGAGCCTCCGGCTTCCTCTAGCCGGCGCTGCTGCCGACCCAGCTCCGTACTTCCGCCCAGTTCCACAACTCGGGCATACGAAAGAGTTTGAGGTTGGTTTATAAAGAAGCCGGACCTGGTAGCCGAATGCCGACCAACTCTCCTACGTCGCAAGAGGCCACGTGTTTCTCGATGTGGTACCGGCACCGCTAACGTCCCGCTGAAGAACGGCTCGGTGCAACACCGTGAATTTCTTCCAGTATACAGTTTCAACCACATTAGGTGCCGTCAAGCCAGAGTATGAATCTGATCACGGACTCCAGAATCCCAGCCTGTAGGATGACACGTGGAGTTACAGAATTGACGATGAGCTTCACTTCTAGGGCGAGAACGGTGTAGCAAAACTCTTGAACGCTTGTACCACTTCCGAGGCCCTCTCGGCGCCCAAGGCTCAAAGTGTGCGGACTTGTATCATCAATGCATTGGTACTGACTCAGGAGCCTGATATGCAGCCGACTTGTTCACTCGTTCACCTTCACAAGGAAGGTTCAGAGGATTGAACTCCTCTGTATCTCGTGGTGTGGGATATGTCCCATCGTTCTGGGCCAGCTCCCTCCAGGAGAGATTGCAGATGCAATGGCACCGATGGAGCCGCTTGACCTCCGTCTTCGGGGCTGCTTTCGAGTCTGGCGAAAAAGGCGCGTTAGTGAGAAGTGGGGCAACGTAACACGATAACATCAAACTAGGTACAAGGAGGAAGACAGTAGTGACCCACAACACTGCAGCACTGTGTCCCTTCATTAGTCAGCCAAATTCTGTCGTGAGGGCAGGCGAGCCACTCACTGAAGTCACCGTCACTGGTCGTGAAAGAGCCAGAATCTTCTCTTCTCCAAGTGCTCTTCGATACTTAATCTGAACAAGGATGCTTGACCCCACTCTGATTGGGCTTGCCGTCCCCTGCGCGGTCGTTCCCCTCAGGTGGTCATCGTTCGGGCACCTCAGCAGTGCCGAGTACGTCCAGCGTTGGCCTTTCGCCAGACTGACCGGTAGAACCTGGTTTTTCGGATTTTTCGAGCTTGCTTCCCGGTCCACTGGATGCAGCTCTAGGAGCTGCGTCGGCGGGTGGGCGACAAGGCTGGGGTCGTCATAGGAGATGGTGTAGGTCTGAGCGATAAAAACCTTAATGGAGATGATTATGCTGGCTTCCAAGGCTGAAGGGATGTCGAGCTGTAGTTTGATGAGAGACGCGACAGCCAAGTGGGACGACGAAATGTCCACGTCGACAGGCTGAAGACACGTCAGCGCACTGAAGTTTGTTGTCGATCCGAATGCCTGAGCCCACTCACCCCGAGATCCTCAGAGACGTGCTTAAAGTTCAAGTCCAGCCTTTCTGGAACCTGAAGAGACTTGGCGGGTGCTGCAGAAATGCACACCGGGACGGGGCTGCTTGAGATTGAGGTGTGCCGGCCCGCGTCGAGCTCGACGTGAGCTTTGACTGTGGCGCTCGGTGTGAGTGTCTGCATACCTTCTGGCCTGTGAACCCATCGAAAGCAAACCGTAATGCCTTATCAAACCGTGACTAGATCTCTGGCTCACAGCGGTCGACGAGGGAACAATGAACGAGAAGCTGAACCTGCAGAGCGTCGGCAGTTCAGTGCGCACGGTCGCTTCGGGATGTGAGGACGATGATTGGCTTAACGAACGTGTGTACGTCTGCTGTCAGATTGTTCTGCGGTACCTCTAACTTGAGCGACTTTGTGAGGGTTGTGGTCGTCTGACGCGGGAATCCCCTCCCACCTGCCAGATGAAAGACTGTCTGAGCACTCAGCGACGAAGCCAACGCAAGCGCAGAAGGACTCGCCGTAGACGATGCAGCGTCCTTCAAGCACCACAGTCAGAAAATGGAGCGTGCGAGCTGCTGGAAGGGACAGCGTGACGGTGCCGTGCAGGAGCGGGTCGTCGTTCGGCTCGCCAGAGTCGCCACGCGGCGGGCAGACAGTGAGCTGCTCTCGCTCAAGGGCGACCTCCAGCGTAGGTTGCGACAGCCACGATCTAAACATTGTTGTGGCGACTATGCGAAAAAGGATCCGATTTCCGATCAGAATGCAGCGCTGACAAACCGCGTGGAGCTTGTGATTTCTCAGCCGGGCTTTGGCGTCAGTTTGCGCAAACGCCGCTCTCAACGAAGGAGCTACAGCTACGAAGTGTAGTCTCTATTTGTATAGGCAAGTGATACACAACGGGCTGGACGCGTAAGATGAAATTAGCAGAGTCCGCGGACATGAACGCCACAGACGCGCTTCCGGGTCGCGTTGCTCCTGCTTCCGCCAAACGACGACGACGACGACGACGACGACGACGACGACGAGATGCCGCCACGGGGCACGAAGAGGACGGCGGCAAAGCCTTCGCCAGCATCAAAGAAGCTCAAGGAGAACCCTCGCGCCTCCGACAAGCACGAGCACGAACCAGCGCACCAGCCCGTCGCGTCCACCTCCCAGCGCCCACCCGCCCGTGAAGCGTCCTCCCGTGCCCGCCAGCCGCGAGACTCGGACTCTAGCGACGATCAAGACGAGGATGAGGACGAGGACGAGGACGACGAGGATGGATTTGACGCGGTACGGTCAGCGCCGATCGTCACCGCGTCCTCTGGCGACGCGTACCTCATCCATTCGGGCACGGCGTCCAAGACGTCCTCGACCCTCCTTTCATCATCCATCGACCCAGCGTTCACCCTGCGCTCGTACACCGCCGCTCTCGCCACCTTTGACTCGCTCCAGCACCCGGCATTCATCGCCGTCCGCCAGGCGGTCGAGGACGAAGAGGCCGACGCCCGCGAGGTCATGTATCCGAAATGGGTACTCGAGCTGCAAAGTGGCTTCAACGTGGTCCTGTGGGGGTTTGGGAGCAAGCGCAGTGTCGTCAACGGGTTCGCCGAGTGGGTGCGCACCAGGGGAGAGGTCGTCGTCGTTGACGGGTTCGACGTCGGCGTGGGCGTCGGAGACGTCGTCGCCGCTCTCGAGGGA
The DNA here is from genome assembly GCA_024364755.1 of Pseudohyphozyma bogoriensis. NCBI lineage: Eukaryota > Fungi > Basidiomycota > Microbotryomycetes > Chrysozymaceae > Pseudohyphozyma > Pseudohyphozyma bogoriensis. Next base: position 64,174 of record JALBUQ010000095.1, read on the forward strand.
GTGGTTAGGGTCCACCAACAGAAGGAAGACAAGCGGCGCACGAAGAAGGGCAGAGCAGGAGGCACCGCGGCCGCCGGCGCGGGGGCAGTGTCGCCGCTCGAGGGCAGGGTGCGCCGCATCTGCCAGGCCCTCGCAACAGGGAAGGGCAAGGACGTGTACCTCATCGTTCACAACCTCGACGGACCGGCACTACGAGCTCCCAAAACTATGTCGCTCCTCGCGCTCCTTGCCGCCCACCCCAAGTTCCACCTCCTCGCCACGGTGGACCACGTGCGAAGCGGATTGATCCTACCGCAAGCGCTCACGAATGCGCGTCCACCGCCACCGCTTTCGCTCGACGACAACACATCCCTCAAGACGGCAGAAACCCGTGCCTTCACTTTCGTTTACCACCACGTCTCGACGCTGGCGCCTTACACGTACGAGCTCTCGCGGTCGACACTTCTGTCATCTCTCCTCCCACCTACCATCTTCCCCCGCTCCTCCCACCTCGCCTCCTCTCACGGCTCCTCGATCCAATCAGCCGTCTACGTCCTCAAGACTGTCGGGCTCAAACGGCAAGCTCTCTTTGTCCTGCTCGCCTCCCTCCAACTCTCCAACTACGAAACGCTCCCTCCCGCTGCCCAGCGCGGCATCGACCTTGACCCTGCTTCGACGGCACCGGCACCGAAAGTGTCGGTCCGGTTCAACTCGCTCGACAAGCAGGCGGCGAGCGACTTTATCTCGAATGACGTGGCTCAGACGTGGAGCATGCTGAACGAGTTTGTGGACCACGGCTTGGTGAAGAAGAGCGTCGTCGCTCCAGAGGAGGATGACGCTGGTGAGCAAGAAGATGACGGGGGAGAACGGGCTTGGGTGTGGATCACGCTGGAGAAGAGTGAGTTGGAGGAGTTGGTAGAGAAGGAGGAATGGAAAGATTGAAGGCTCGTCAGCTCCAAAAATGTACAAATGCACTGATGCCACAGGGCGAAAAAACGAAAGTCATCCCGAATTTGGACCCAGAAAAGAGTGACGCACAATCTCGATGCTCGAGCTTGGAGCGAGTGATGCGAGGTGCACGTTGTACGCTTGTCAAAGGGCTCGCTGGCCAGAGAGCGGAGATGCGGCGGGCCAAAGTTTGGCTCTTGCTTCCGCCCACCCCTCACAGGCTAGAGCTACGACGAGTCTCGCACGCCTCGATCCACCAGCTCGAAACTATCTACATCTACTTTCATCTAGCCTCGGCACGGTTCGGGCGCGGTCGGCAAGCGGAGCGAGGCCGGGCGTTGCCTTGACGACTCGAGCGCTCTTCCTCTGACGGAGCCGTGTGTGGCTCTCTCGACCGCACCATCACTTAGCTCGCTACACTTCTGGCCATGTCACACGATGCACGCCAGCCGACAGCCGCCTGGGACCATTTCGACCTCGACCTGGTGCTCCGAGTGGCCGAAACGAGCGTACTCAGCCCGCTCTTCAGCATGTGGGTCCCAGTGATAACGTTCGCACAGGTGAGCTGTACCCTTCATCTTCTCTCACTACTTGCTACTGCATGCTGACGGTCCCTGTCCTCATCCACACGCCCCAGCACTACCCGCCCACCTCGACTCCTTTCCTCGCGTCCGTTGCATACTTCCTCATCACCGCGATGATCTCTTTCCTCTCGTGGTCGTCTCTCGTCTGGAACAACCGCTCCTGGCGAGCACGGTCTAAGATAGTCGGCCTTTTTCAAGGGCCCTCGCTGAACTGGGAAGAGCAGATTGTCGTAGTGACGGGCGGGGCTGGAGGGGTCGGTGCGATGATTACAGAGACGCTCGGGGTTATGGGAGCGACGGTCGTGGTCATCGACGTTGTTAATTACGAGCCTCAGTTTGGTGAGCTTCTCCAGTAGGGTCCTCCTTCGGTGGGAATCAGCGAGAAACAGCGGTCATGGGCTGACGTTCATTATGAAACCAACGAACAGATGATGTGTACTACTACAAATGCGACCTTTCAGAACAATCAAACATTGGCGAGACTGTGAAGAAAATACAGGAAGAGGTCAGATCCGGAGTTTGCCGTGTGAACACGACGCTGAAGCTGACACGTGGTTGCAGGTCGGCCATCCAACTATCCTCATCAACAACGCGGGAATCGTCAAGGGCAAGCTTTTGGTGGAGCTTACACCAGAAGATGTCCAAAAGTTCGTCCTTCCTCCTTCGGTCAAGAAGTCGTGACGCTGAAGCGTTTCTTCGTACAGAACATTCTCCGTCAACGTCCTCTCTCAATTCTCCCTCATCCGCGCATTCCTTCCCGAGATGATCAAAAACAGAAGAGGGCACATCGTGTGTACACGTTCTAGAGCATCTCGGAGCTTGCTCATCTGATCAATCCTCCTCTTGTCAGGTCACCGTGTCTTCCGTATTTGGCTTTGCAGCTGCCGCTCAACTCAGTGAGGCCGACTCTCCCACCTTGCTCTTCTCGTTGGCTGATAACCCCATGCGTCTTTGAAGGCGACTACTCGGCGTCCAAACATGCCCTCGTTGGCTTGCACGAGTCTCTTCGCTGCGAGCTCCGATATCGGTCAGTCACCCTCTCGCGTTAATTCTTGCTCTCTTCAAGCCCCTGACTTCTCGCAACGTACATGACAAAAGTCATGGAGATCCTCCAATTCGCACAACCCTCCTCGTCCCAGGCCGTATCCACACGCCGCTATTCGAATCGCTCGCCGCCCCCTCCCCGCTCGTCTCGTTTCTCGCGCCGACGGTCGAGCCGCACACGATCGCGAAGAAAGTCATTGCCGCGCTCGAGTGCGAGACTAGTACAGAAATCTATATCCCTAGGTACGGCGGACTCTTGTGGGCTGTTCGGGGGTTGCCAAGTTGGTGTAAGGAGGGCTTGGAGAGGGTAAGTCGTCGCTCCCTGAACTGTCTCCAACTGTCCATTGACTGACCTTTTCCGGTATGAGCTAGCTATCGGGCGCTAATGTGGCAATGAAGACTTGGCAACCAGCCGATTCAAGATCGAGCAATGCGGGAACAGAGGGGAAAAAGGAGCAGTGACGTGGCACTGTAGTGGTCTCAGAGGGAGCGCTGCAAGGAGACAACTTCTCTTTTTGCTTTAATGCCAGTTAAATGAATGTTTACGGAAATTTGTTTCAAGCCATTGGGTGACGGCTTGTTGAGGGCGGGTCAACAAAACGCAGCACGTGAGTGCATCACCGTTCATCGGCAGAGGACAACAGCTTTGCGTTGCGTTCGGTGACAGTATCGCTGGCTCTGACACCCGAAAGGTGGTAGCCTAGAATCGAACAGATATGAACCGCGCCTCGTTTGCCAGCGCTGACCAGCACAGAAGCAAATCGGGGCGTGACTTGGGTTCAAGAGGCGACGACTTGACCATCCGGATCGACGCACCAGCCGCCTCAAAACAGTCTCCAAACAATGTTCATTTGCTCTTCACCCCTCGCCTTCTCGCTCTTTAGCCCATCTTTTGCCCTCGCGACCACATCCACGCGGGAGTTCGGAAGCCCAGGCCGAAATTTTGTTACTCGCACAAAAGCTGCACCAGCGCGGCGATGTCGTACCGCAGAATGTGCCGACTAAAAAGTGTCAGAAATCCAAAAGGTAGGAAGGCGGCGGTAGAAAGACATTGGCGGAACGTGAGAGATGGTGTGATCGAGTTGCTGAAGATTCCAACTCCCGGCCCTCGAGCCCACCCAGTACATACTCCCACGACGACCAACTCGCCCAACCCCATCCATTCGGGAAACAAAATCTGTTTAGACCTTGAATCCACGACCTGGCGGTTAACAGAAGATTTTTCGTCAGCTCCGGCGCCGTCACCCCATCTCTTCGCCTCCATCGCATCCCACCCCCCATGCCCCACTCCAGACTCAATTTGGAGACAGCAGACTCACTCTTCCTGCGACCACGGGCAATCTCGTCGTTCCTGTTGAGCACGCGGGGAGCCTTGTGCTTGTGAGGACCCATGCCGAAGTGGCGAACGGCGTCCCTCGAGTTCTTGGCGCCACGGAGGAGGATGGTGTCGGAACCGGTGGGCTTCCTCAACGCGAGCTGGTCGAGGGTGAGGGCCTCACCGCCGGCAGCCTCGATGCGGGCGCGGGCCGACTTGGTGAAGCGGAGCGCGGCGATCGAAAGCTTGGGGAGGTCGAGGTAGCGGATGTCGTCGGTGACGGTGGCGACGGCGACGACGGTCTTGCCGGACGAGCCCGACTTGGCGACCTGGCGGGCGATGCGGGAGACGGAGATGGGGGGACGGTTGACGCGCGACATGTAAAGACGGCGGAGGATGACCTTGTTGAACTTGGAGTCGGTGCGACGGGCAAGGAAGCGGTAGAGCTACAGAGGGCGGGGCAGATGAGCAACAATCTAGCACGATTGATGCAACAACGGGGGGAGCTTACCTTGACAAGGAGGAGCAAGTAGGGGTCCTCAGACTTGGGAGCCTGACGGTTTCCGACCTTGACGTGGTGCTTGACGATGTCGATTCCCTACGAAACCGCACAGCAACGCAGACAGGCAACGCAGACCAGTCAGCACCTCCGTCCTCGAAAACAGGTTCCGCACCTGTAGGGGGTTGCTCGTCTCCTCCGAGCGCCAGGCAGGATCGCTCCCTCTCTGTGTCCCTCGCCTCCTTCGCGCCCTCGCGCCCTCGCCCCGTCGGCAGCGTGCTCCTCCCGATGCCAAACCCAGTCGAAAACGATGCTCGTCGGTGTCGATGTGCGGGTGCACCCGTCATCCGTGATGCACGACCCCGTGCACGAGCGAGGCGGGCGAAAAAAAGTTCGACCCGCCGAGCGCCAGGCCCGTTTGGGATGGGAAGTGCCCCCCAGTGGACGCACGCTCGAGGCGGCAGCGGGGGGGATGGACGGGGCGGGGAATGGAGCGCCCGGAGGGCAGTTTAGAAGGAAGCGGGGCAGCATTCCTCACCATTTTGACGGATAGAACGAGTTGGTTGTAAGTGGCCTGAGCGACACCCGCGACCGCCTCGCCTGCCCAAACTTGGACCGGCCGGGCGCGATGGGGGGACAACCCGGCGCGCGCGCGCAACACCCCCCAGAAATTATCAGGGGCTGTCGATCTTCTCTCGCCGTTGGACTCTGTCGGTCCGCACAAAGTAAACAAACAAATCGCATCGTCCCGCCTGACGAACGACGCCTGGCCCTCTGCTGCATCGCTCCCGCTTCGCACCCAACCTCCTCCTCCTGCTACCTGCTCTCGTCCCTCTCGAGAGCTCACTTCGCCTCCGCCGTCCCGGCCTCGCGCCCTCGCCGTCGTTTGCCCAGTGATCGTCGCCGCCCATGTCCAAGCCTGTGCGTCCACTTGTTGTGCCATCATCTGTGCCGGGCTACGTGACTGACCCTGGTCGCGGCGCACAGGCACTCACGTCCCAGGTTGTGCGCCTCATCGTCCCAGCGGGCAAGGCCACCGCCGCCCCTCCCGTTGGCCCCGCCCTCGGTGCTCGAGGCGTCAAGAGCATCGACTTTGTCAAAGAGTTCAACGGTCAGCACCTCCCTCCCTCCTGCCGACCCCCTCCTCCCGGCCGCTCGCGCTCCTTTGCTGTCCTCCGAGTGCGATCCAAGCTCACTCTCCCGTGCTCCACCACAGCTCGCACCGCGCACCTCGTCCCCGGCACGCCCACGCCCGTCAACATCACAATAGCACCCGACCGCTCCTTCACCTTTGTCACTAAATCCCCCACCACCACCCACCTCATCAAGTCCGCCGCCGGCATCGAGCTCGGCTCAGGCGCCGCTCCAGGCGCCGCCGCCATCGGCACCGCCGCCGCCAGTGCCAGCATCGTCGCCTCCATCTCCGTCAAGCACGTCTTTGAGATCGCCAAGATCAAAAGCACAGACGACAACCTCAAGGGCGTGAGCCTCGAGAGCATTGCCAAGAGCGTCGTCGCGAGCGCAAAGAGCATGGGCGTCGAGGTCGTGCCGTAGTGGCGAGTCCGTCTGTAAATATCACCAGAAAGATCATCACCACTCGCTGGTTTCCCATTCGCAGAGAGATCGCATTCCCGTCTCCTCAAACTTGAGAAAAGTCGGCCAAGGCGCACATCCTGGCACCGGGGCTTCGTACGCCAAAGCTCACCCCAGGAGGACTGAACTGCACGCGTCACTGCATCCGCCTTTTCTTTTGGACCGACTTTGATTAGATCATTTGTAACTTTCAATTTTACATGCTGATTTGCGCTTTCCTCCCTGTCGCGCCCGCTGTTACGTCGGCGAGAGACTGCAAGACGAGTTACACGTCATCCTCTTTGCATCTAGCGGACGACTCAATCCAAGTCTCTGTAGCCTTTGCTTGTCCCTTGTAGTTTGATTGACCCCAAACGCCACGAGCAGCCTGGGTGTGGTGTGCTTTCCGGACCCTTCGCCCATCGAGCCCAGGTTTACCGCTCCGAAGCAAGACACGAGTCATCGATGTCCGCCTTCTGCCAAGTACGCATAGAAGTGGATTGCCGTCTCTACCTACCTTTATGCTGTGCCTCTGGAACTAGTTGTTGAGAGGTGAAGTGGTGGACTGTCTTGCGAGGCACACTCGTTGCCTACGCTTCGCTTCGCCTTGTGCCGTGACTCGGCGGTGTCCCTTTTCCCGCTCTGACCAGAACCTCTCTTGCTCACCACATTCACAATTGAAAGTAGCACTCAACGTCTCGCATTTCCCCGCTGCATCCCCTCATCTCCTGATCAACAAGTACACGTACTCGCCAACAGTAACTCCCGAAATGTGTCTGTACGACCCGGAAAGCGCCATCAAAAGTCCACCAAATGAGGCGTAGGCCGTTCTGTTTCGTCCGAAAATGGGTTGTTGGTGGGATGACCCATTGGCAAGGAGATCGGGCGAGGTGAATGCGAGTGGATGGAGGGAAGGGGGCGTGGCGGGCGTGAGAACAAAAGAAAGAGCGAGAGGTCAGCCCAAACAGCAGGAAGTAAAGAGAAAGAAATGCACTGACACTCTTTCTTGGGTTCCCTCATCAAACTTGTACACCTGTGCGTCCGTTCAGACAGAAACGGCATCCCCGTCAACAACTGCCTCCTCGCATCCAGGCCCCTCTTTCCACTACGCGCTGGACCCGAGCCAAGGTGGAGCCAGTAAAACATACCTTGCCATACATGACATACTCCCAATCGTCGGCCAAGCCGCCCTCGATGCCTTCCCGCCATCCACCCTCGCCCTCCTTGCCGCCTTCTGGGTTCAGGGACGACGCAAGCGCAAACGAGAACGTTGTTGAGGGCGAGATGGGGAGGAGGTCGGAGTTGATCTGTCGTCGGTTGCACGAGTGCGAGAAGGGTGGACAGAAAGACGCGCGAGCGGCAAGACAGGTGTGGACCGTGCGAGCAAAACAGACGGAGGCGAGCAAGCGCGGGCGGTTGGGGGAACAAGGGAGCGAGCAGAGCAGTGGTGAGCGACAAAGGATAGCGGACAGAGAAGCCTGGCCGGGACGTACATCAAGCGTGAGGTCCATGTCGTGATTCGACGACTTGCCCGAGATCCTCGAAACTGCAGCAATGTGTGAGCACGCAGCCCATCGCCCAGCGCCATCGCTCATGTTCGCCCAATCAAGAACATGGTACAAGAGGAGAATGGAACGTACCGCGGTCGAACTTTTTGCCGTCGCGGTCGACGTCCTTGACGGTGAAGATGTCGTTGAAGAGGAACGCGGACGAGGTCGCCCTGCACGGCGCGCGACGCAGAACGATGAGCACCTGGGGGCGAGCAGGCCAAGCCCGCAAAAGTCTACGTAGGTGTGACTTACATGATGAGGCGGGCTTTGCGGGAGGGGCGACGGCGAGGGTGTGGTCAGAGGCGAAGCTTGCGCGCCAAGTTGCGACTTGGACGGCGTTCCGCTCTCTGTCGCTTGCCTTCACCTGCCATCGCCTCGCAAGCACGAAACTCGCACGATAATGCACCGACTGCACCGGATACGTGCTCCACCACGGCTGCCTCCCCGGCCCAGGCTGTCCTCGACGCTCCACCCGCCGCCGCCGCCGCCAATCCCCCCCTCGCTCACCCCACCGCGCCCTCCTCGCGGCCCGCTCCTGACGCCCGCCATGCTGTACCCGTTCTTCCTCCTGACGCTCATCACCACCCTATCCCTCAACCTCTCCTTCGCCAAGACGCGCCACGCCAAGTTCGCCCGCCGCACCGCTGCCCAGATCTCCGTGCTCGAGAGCATCCTCCGCGACGGCTGGAAGGGAAGCGAGAGCGAGCGCGCATTGGCCCTCGTCGGCCTCGGTGAGGCAAGGAGCGAGCAGGAGGACGGCGGAGAAGAGCAGCCTCGCATGGCTGCCGGCGAGGAGGACAAGGAGAAGGTCAGGTGGAGCGACGTGTTGTTTGGCAAGAAGGGTGCCGAGTACGAGCCGCAGGACAAGCGCGAGCTCGTCGTCGTCAACGAGCACGGCGAGGAGGAAGTCGACTGGGCGCGTCGTGAGTATTTTTCCCCTTGATTCGCTGTACGTCCTTGTGCAAGGTCCCTGGGCTGACGCGTCGGGTGCACCAACAGTGATGCGAGAGGCCGAGCAAGAAGATCGCGACGCGCTTGCTGCCAAGGAAAAGCAACGCCGTCGCTTTGCTGGCACATCAGCTCCTCCAGCGGCGTGGGATTTGCCTTCAGCAACGCTGCCAGCCAGACAAGATGGAGGCAATTTGCAGGGAGAGCGAGACGCAACGAAGGAAGGGACAGGCAGGCCAGTCTCAACTGTTGGGTACCTCTGATAGGCAGAGACACCCCTCAACTGTAACGAGTGTGCATTTTACCGCCTGCTCTTTGTTGTGTTTGCTCTCTACCGTTGTGACAACGGGTCGTCGACACAAGCCACGTGTCATGCTCTGTTTTCCGTGGACTCAACTTCAACAGCACTGACAACGGGGGCTCAACATACAACGACAGCTAGTTGAATGTACTTTTGAAACACCCTGCTCTGGAGGTCATTCTGAAGGCCTCATGTTGGAAACAGGAATTCAGCCCAACTTTTCTTAATGCCAGAGGGACATTTGTCACTCCACCTTCAGCCCGTTCCAGGTCATGCCGCACACTCCTATATTCCCACTTCTGCAACATTCTTGGTGGACTTGGTTCCACTGTTTGCAGCTTGCCTCGAACTGCTGAGTCCTGGCAACTAACTGCATGCTGTGACACCTCGATCATCTCAACCTGAAGATGTCCCAGAGGTAGTAGGCCTGCCGCAATGGCGTGTGTCCAAGGAAAATGCAGTGTGAGGCCTGAGGCAGGCCACGTTGAAGGGAGGCAGCGGAAGAGAGGGATGTTTGATTAGGGGTGTATCTTTTCTTTCTTCTCTCTCTTGTTTCTCACAAAGTTGTCTTCTCTCTCTGCCTGGGGTGTGAAGTACATTTTGACAATGTAATTAGAGTTTCCAGCCTTTAATCTGGTTACAAAGCTAACCAACTTCCCAACTCACCCACTGCCTGTGATGGGGGACTCACGATTCAAGTTGCATCAATCAAGGAGGAGGGCTCTCGGCATGCTTCATGCTGCTGAAAGCTCTAAAGGCTTGATTTTTTGATGGAAGAATGGCCTATAAAGTCTGTAGGCTCTCAGAGAACTTCATGAACCTGTAACAACTTTGCCGCCACCAGTTCCCAAGACTTCTCAAACAAGTCCATTTTGCTGCCCGCATTCACAACTACCGTACCACTTCATCTCTCCTCATCCTGCCCTCGGCTTTGACACCAAGTCCCTTGCCGCATCTCCAGCACCTGCCCAGCCTGGCCCCATCCTTGGCTTTGATGTCTGACCACTCAACCTCATCTCCAACCTGGCTGTCCCCAATGGCGCAATCTGCACCCTGCACCCTCAAGGCTGCCTACAAAGTCGGAGTTTGGTGAGTTTGACATTTGGTTCCCAAGGGAACAGAAGGGACACACGATAGTCAAAGGGTGGCTGGGTCTCTAGATCAAAGGGAGGGAAGGAGAAACGGGTGAAGGGGGGCAGAAACAGGAATCAGAGATAGGAACTGGGGGAAGGGGAATAGCAATAGGAACTGGGATAGGAAGGAACTGACTTCTGTCAAGGTTTAACTTCCAGGCGTTTAAAGTTCCTTGGCAAGTTCCCGTGTCGGAAGAAAGGAGATCCAGTGGACTCAATTCCCGAGTTCCAGAGACTATGAAACTCAGTAGTTTCCCGTTGAATCTCTCTCTCTCTCTTCTCTCTTCACTTTGAAATTTTAAGAACAGTCTTGACAACATTTTGCTGCATGCTGAGCTTCCAGAGACCACGCGCTTTACCCTGTTGTGAGCATACGCTCCTGCGCTCCACGCCTGTGCCACGTGGCGCGTGCGCGCGCTGCGTCCAGCAGCTCCCCCACAGTCTCCCTGCCTGACTTAGCCTCTGCGCGCGCGCCGCTCCTCCTGGTTCCCCACGGATTGTTCTCACACTCTCCCTGGGGATCCAGGTTCGTAGTTTCCGTTCTCTATTGTGTAATATATCACGGATTGTTCTCGCACTCTCCCTGGGGATCCAGTCGTCTGTTCAACAAGGTCTGGGAGGGCGCTGCTGGATGGGGAGGGGAGGCCTGTGAGCCCGGAGGCAGCTGACATCTTTGACGCGCTCGACTACACCATTTCGTCCTTCCTCGTCCTCTCTATCGACCCCTCGATCAACTACCTTGTCGATGGCAAGGAGACGACGGCAGACATCATCTCTGCGCTCAGGGAGCACTTTGCGCCATCCTCAGCCCAAGGCGCCGTCTCCCTCCTCAAGCACCTCTTCACGCTTCGCCTCGCCAGCACGTCGCTCCCCTCCATCGACGCCTTCATCAAGGACTTCAGGGACACGACGTCTACCCTCGAGCGCGACGGCCTCTGTATCGGCACCATCCAGCTCTCCGTCCTCCTCCTCTCGATCATGGAGCAGCACTCCTCCCTCAAGACGCTCGCCACCACGCTCACCGTCTCTGCCCACTCGGCTGCGACTCTCCCCTCGCCTGAGGACATCCTCTCACGCCTGCGAGATGAGGGACGCCCGGACCAGCACGTCGTCGTTGGCCACCTCGCCGCTTCCAGCACCTCTCGCGCGCGTGGGACTCCCCCTGGTCCCTGCTTCACGCCAGGCTGCGGCCAACCTCACTGGCTCGACGAGTGCCAGCACTCCGGAGCCGACGCCACCAGGGCCGAGAGGAAGCGCCAGAGGGACGAGAAGAGTCGACGTCGCGGCAAGGCCAAGTCTGCCAACTCGGCTGAGGCGTCCACTCCTGCGCCCACAGGCCCCAGCTCGTCTGCTCCCTCTGCCTCCCTCGCCACTCTCCTTGGCGACGACTATGGAGGAGGAGTCGCCGCTTGGAACTCCACCCTCACCCCCAAAGATCGATCGAGGAGCGCGGACTACAAGCTCGACTCTGGCGCGACGCACCACATGTCCGGAGACCGCAAGCACTTCAGCTCCTTCGTCGCGTGCACCCCTGAGCCCGTCCACGGCATTGGCGGCTCCCTCTTCGCGACAGGACTCGGCCAGGTCGCCTTCATTGCCCAACTTGAGGGGGGACGGAAGCAGCTCAGGGAGATGAAGCAGGTCCTCCTCGTCGAGAACATCAGCTCGAACCTCGTCTCGATTTCCCGACTCCACAAGTCCGGATTCTCGACTCTCTTCGACGGAGCGGCCAGGATCCTCAAGCAGGACAAGCTCGTCGCCCAGGGCCACGCCAAGGGCGGCCTCTACGTCCTCACTGCCGACGTCGTCCTCCCTTCTGCCCTCCGTGCGTCTGCTTCCATCGCCACCGCCAAGTCGACCGCCTCGCTGACCACCTGGCACGACCGCCTCGCGCACCTCTCCCTCCCCTCTATCCAGAAACTCGCTCGCAGTGGCTCCGTCAAGGGCCTCGAGATTTCTGGTAGCTGCGGTGATTTGAGGTGCAATGCATGCCAGGTTGGTAAAGCCCATCGTCTTCCCCTCCCTCCTTCGTCCAAGCGCGCGACTCGTCGTCTCGAGCTCTGCCACATGGACCTCATTGAGATCGCGTCCTCCTCCCTCAGTGGCCGCTTCTACGCCCTCACCATCACTGACGACTACTCGCGCAAGTCGTGGGTCTACCTCCTGGGGCGGAAGAGCGAGTCGTACGACAACTTCTGCACCTGGCTGGCGGGAGTGGAGCGCGACACTGGGGAGAAACTTGGGAAGATCGGGTCGGACGGCGGAGGCGAGTTCACATCAAAGGAGTTCAACGCGTTCCTCCAGCACAGCGGCATCAAGCACGACCTCACCGCCGCCTACACCTCCCAGCAGAACGGGCGAGCAGAACGCTACAACCTCACCTTCGTCGACGGCACCATCACCATCCTCGAGCATGCTGGTCTCCCCCGCAAGTTCTGGGGTGAGGCCATGCAGGCCTTCGCTTTCACCAAGAATCGTTCCCCCCATGCCGCGCTTGGAGGTCGTGTCCCTGAGGAGATCTGGCGTGGCTCTGCCCCAGACATCTCCTTCCTTCGCTCCTTCGGCTGCCTCTGCTACCGCACTGTCCTCAAGCACGAGCGCAAGAAGCTGGACCCTCGAGGACGTCGCTGCATCTTCCTTGGGTACGAGCCGGCGCGCAAGGCCTACCGCATCTGGGACATTGAGGACGAGGTGGTCAAGATCTCGCGTGATGTGCGCTTTGAGGAGAGCGTCTTTCCCTTCAAGCTTTCCAACACCGGCGGAGGACAGTACCCATCAGAGGACGCTCCGCCTACGGTACGTCCAGGCGCCTCAGGTAACGAGCACGAGTTGGCGTTCACGATCCCTCGCACCAGTGCGCTCCCTGCTGCCCCAGCCCCCGCCTCTCCTCCCAGGATCCCTTCCCCCAACCGCTTCGAGGAGCTCGAGATCGAGGACGCAGCCAATAGCGAGGACGAGCTCAACATCATCCAGCCGTCCCCCAACCCGCCACCTCCTCCTCGCGCTGCGCGCGTTCGCGACTACCACTTCATCTCCCCACCACCTGCCCTCCGCTTTGACACCAAGTCCCCTGCCGCGTTGCCAGCACCTGCCCAGCCTGACCCCGCCCTCGACTTTGATCGCTCAGAGTCGCCTGACCCACTCGACCTCATCTCCAACTTGGCTGTTCCCCATGGCGCCATCCGCGTTCTCGAGGCCGCCTACAACGCGGGCACTCCCTTCTCCCTACATCCTCCAACCCCACCAGCTGAACCGCGTCACAGCGGACTGAGGAGGCCTCGCTGTGGGAGACGTCAACGCTGCAGGAGATCAGCAAGTTGGAGCGCCTCAAGTGCTGGGACCTCATCGACGCGCAGGACGTGCCAGCAGGACGCAAGACCATTGGCTCGAAGTTCGTCCTCAAGTCCAAGCGCGACAAGGTTGGCGCCATCTCCTCTCGCAAGGCTCGCCTCGTCGCCCAGGGCTTCCTCCAGCGAGAAGGACGCGACTTCAACGAGACCTTTGCCCCAGTCGTCAAGTTCTCCTCCATCCGGGCCCTCGTTGCTGTCGCCGCCAAGGAAGGGTACCTCATCGAGCAGGCCGACGTCGACTCTGCCTACCCCCAAGCGGAGCTCGATCCCAGTGAGGTCGTCTACGTCTCCCTCCCTGACGGCATGCGCCACCGACCTCAGTACGCTGGCAAGGTGCTCAAGCTCCGCAAGGCGCTGTACGGCCTCAAGCAGTCTGGCCGAGTCTGGTACCTCCGCATCAAGTCCTCCCTTGCTCGTCTTGGCTACTCCCCCACTGCCACCGACTCCTGCGTCTTCACCCGCAGCATCGATGGCCAGCGCTCCTATATCGCCCTCTACGTCGACGACCTTCTCTTCGTTGGCAAGCGCATGGAGGAGATCCGCCGCGTCAAGGACTCGCTCCACCAGGAGTTTGGCATCAAGGACCTGGGCGCCGCAGAGTGGATCCTCGGCATTCAGATCACCCGCTCCTCTGGCTTCATCCACCTTGGTCAGCGCGCCTACCTCGTCGACGTCCTCAAGCGCTTCAACATGCAGGATTGCACGCCGATCTCCACGCCCCTCCCTCCTGGCCTCCAGCTCCGTGCAGCTGAGGAGCCTGACCCCAAGGTCAAGGCCATCTACCCTGCCGCGCTTGGCTCCCTCATGTACGCCTCGCTCGGCACGCGCCCAGACCTTGCCTTTGCCGTCTCCTACCTCTCTCGCTTCATGGCCTGCCCCGACTCCTCGCATTGGAACGCCGTCAAGCATGTCCTGCGCTACATCTCCGGCACCCTCAGCCATGGCCTCCTCTACACCAACGAGCGGTCCCCCCTCCATGCCTTCGCCGCGTACTCTGACTCCGACTGGGCTTCCGACGTGAACACTTCGCGCTCCACCATGGGCTACGTCTTCAACCTCTCCGGCGCCGCCATCTCTTGGAACTCTCGACTTCAGTCCAGGATCGCCTGCTTGTCGACAGAAGCGGAGTACATCGCGTTGGGGCACGCTGGGAAAGAGGGGATCCACCTGCTGCAGAAGCTCGAGGAGTGGGGTGTTCAGCTGCGTCGCCCAGGAGCATGCATGGTGATGTATGGCGACAACCAGGGCGCCATTGCCATGACCAAGGACGCCCGCTTCCACGATCGCACAAAGCACATTCGCCTTGCTGAGGACCTCGCGCGCGAGATGGTTGCAGAGGGGTGGTTCAAGGTCAAGTACATCCCCACCTCCGACATGCTTGCCGACGTCTTCACCAAGTCCCTCCCCCGCCCTGCTTTTGAGCAGCTTCGACTCTCCCTTGGTGTCCGTCCAGCACCGGCTTGAGCGAGGGGGGGTGTTGCGAGCATACGCTCCTGCACTCCACGCCTGTGCCACGTGGCGCGCGCGCGCTGCGTCCAGCAGCTCCCCCACAGTCTCCCTGCCTGACTTAGCCTCTGCACGCGCGCCCCTCCTCCTGGTTCCCCACGGATTGTTCTCACACTCTCCCTGGGGATCCAGGTTCGTAGTTTCCGTTCTCTATTGTGTAATATATCACGGATTGTTCTCGCACTCTCCCTGGGGATCCAGTCGTCTGTTCGACAAGGTCTGGGAGGGCGCTGCTGGATGGGGAGGGGAGGCCTGCGAGCCCGGAGGCAGCTGACATCTTTGACGCGCTCGACTACGCTTGCAGGCCTCCCCTCCCCATCCAGCAGCGCCCTCCCAGACCTCCCCATTGCCTTGGCAGCGAAGTCGACCTGGCGCTTCCATGCTGTCCACTGGTCCTTCGTCCTGAGGCGATCCTTCTCGCCTAGCGGGCGCAGGGAGGCGCCTGATGGTGGTGCGGTCCACCGGTGCGCGCCGGGAGGCGCCGGGAGCGAAGACGTGGCGACAGCTGATTGGCTGAGCGAGGAGGAGGCGCGCGCGTTGCTGTGGACGCGGGAAGTGGTGGAATCGTCGCTGGCCATGGTGTGTGGGCCGAGGGGTGTGTCCTGAGGGTGTGGACTGAAGGCGACGGACGGAGTGTTGCCAAGGGGAGCGCAGTGAGAGCGATGTTCAGGCGGAGCAGTGGTAGCTCGTTGGGCTCATAACCTGTCGAACAGACGACTGGATCCCCAGGGAGAGTGTGAGAACAATCCGTAATATATTACACAATAGAGAGCGGAAACTACGAACCTGGATCCCCAGGGAGAGTGTGAGAACAATCCGTGGGGAACCAGGAGGAGGGGCGCGCGTGCAGAGGCTAAGTCAGGCAGGGAGACTGTGGGGGAGCTGCTGGACGCAGCGCGCGCGCGCCACGTGGCACAGGCGTGGAGTGCAGGAGCGTATGCTCGTAACACCCCCCCTCGCTCAAGCCGGTGCTGGACGGACACCAAGGGAGAGTCGAAGCTGCTCAAAAGCAGGGCGGGGGAGGGACTTGGTGAAGACGTCGGCAAGCATGTCGGAGGTGGGGATGTACTTGACCTTGAACCACCCCTCTGCAACCATCTCGCGCGCGAGGTCCTCAGCAAGGCGAATGTGCTTTGTGCGATCGTGGAAGCGGGCGTCCTTGGTCATGGCAATGGCGCCCTGGTTGTCGCCATACATCACCATGCATGCTCCTGGGCGACGCAGCTGAACACCCCACTCCTCGAGCTTCTGCAGCAGGTGGATCCCCTCTTTCCCAGCGTGCCCCAACGCGATGTACTCCGCTTCTGTCGACAAGCAGGCGATCCTGGACTGAAGTCGAGAGTTCCAAGAGATGGCGGCGCCGGAGAGGTTGAAGACGTAGCCCATGGTGGAGCGCGAAGTGTTCACGTCGGAAGCCCAGTCGGAGTCAGAGTACGCGGCGAAGGCATGGAGGGGGGACCGCTCGTTGGTGTAGAGGAGGCCATGGCTGAGGGTGCCGGAGATGTAGCGCAGGACATGCTTGACGGCGTTCCAATGCGAGGAGTCGGGGCAGGCCATGAAGCGAGAGAGGTAGGAGACGGCAAAGGCAAGGTCTGGGCGCGTGCCGAGCGAGGCGTACATGAGGGAGCCAAGCGCGGCAGGGTAGATGGCCTTGACCTTGGGGTCAGGCTCCTCAGCTGCACGGAGCTGGAGGCCAGGAGGGAGGGGCGTGGAGATCGGCGTGCAATCCTGCATGTTGAAGCGCTTGAGGACGTCGACGAGGTAGGCGCGCTGACCAAGGTGGATGAAGCCAGAGGAGCGGGTGATCTGAATGCCGAGGATCCACTCTGCGGCGCCCAGGTCCTTGATGCCAAACTCCTGGTGAAGCGAGTCCTTGACACGGCGGATTTCCTCCATGTGCTTGCCAACGAAGAGAAGGTCGTCGACGTAGAGGGCAATATAAGAGCGCTGGCCATCGATGCTGCGGGTGAAGACGCAGGAGTCGGTGGCAGTGGGGGAGTAGCCAAGACGAGCAAGGGAGGACTTGATGCGGAGGTACCAGACTCGGCCAGACTGCTTGAGGCCGTACAGCGCCTTGCGGAGCTTGAGCACCTTGCCAGCGTACTGAGGTCGGTGGCGCATGCCGTCAGGGAGGGAGACGTAGACGACCTCACTGAGATCAAGCTCGGCTTGGGGGTAGGCAGAGTCGACGTGAAACAAGAGAGGAGCGAGCTACGGGAGAGGATTTTATAGTGGAGAGTGGATGAAGGTTTTGCCAGGTGAAAAGTTTGATGTAGATCTAGATGGTGAAAAACTATGGATGGAATGTGAAAACTTATACCGTGGCACCCAGAACAAAGATGCGAGGGAGGCGAAGCGAGGCAGTGGCGGTCGAGCTGAGCGGAGCCACGTCAGCTCCTAAAGTCCCGATCCCGATCGGTGCTCCTGTTTGGGCCCCGTGCCCTCTGCTTCCCAGAAAGGAAGGTCATTGATGACCTCCTTCCAACAGGAACTATTGCTTGGCTCCTGTGTCAAGGGCCTGCAGACTCCTTGTAGCTGTGGTGAGCTCAAGTGCAATGCATGCAGATGGGCAAGTCCCATTGTCTGCCCTTGTTGTCCTCTCAAGCTTGTCCACACTAACCTCTTTGAGATCTCTTTTGCTCACATAGGTGGCCACTCCTTTTGTCCTCACTCTCACCCACCAACGCTCAATGATATCCTGGATTCACCTTATGGGCTTGGAGAGCAAGACACATGAACCAATTCCTCTTCTGGCTGGCTGCTGTCAAACACGAGACCTTACCTACCGTGGGTCAATAAAGGCAGGCACATGTCCAACCACGTCTCTAACTTCCTCGAGGAGATTGGCATAAGCGAGACCACACTCAGCCATACACCTCTCAGCAGAACGGCCGGGCAAAGCGCTACCACCTCACCATTGTCAACGGCACCATCACCCTCCTTGAGCACACTGGCATACTACGTGGTGCAAGCGCACTGCATCCAGCAGCTTTGCCACAGCCTCCCTGCCCAACTTAGCCTCTGCATGTGTGCCCTTCTCCTTGTTCCCCATGGATTGTTCTCACGCTCTCTCTGAAGATCCAATTATCTATTGGACAGCACATTCTGGAGTGAGGCCATCCACCCCTTTTCCTTCACCAAAAAGCGCTCTCCCCTTGTTGTAGAGGAGATCTGGGTGGCTCTGCCCCAGACATCCCCCTCCTTTGCTCCTATGGGTGGCTCTGCTACTGCGCCATCCTCAAGCACAAGCGCAAGAAGCTGGACCCTTGAGGATGTTGTCCTAGAATACAAACCGGCGCGCGCAACCTACTGCAGGACCGCAACTTCAGCAAGACATTTGCACCAGTTGTCAAGTTTGCCTCCATCCGCACCCTGGCCTCAAGCAGTTAGGCTGTGTTCCGCGCCAAGTCCTCTCTAACTTGTGTCTTCACATGCACCATCAATGGCCAGCTCTCTTACATCCATTGTCAGCATTGACCCTGTGTTGCCTTGCTGCCTCCTTGTCCCGCGCCAAACAATGGCTCACAACCGTTATTGCACTGTTGCTTTCCCAGTCATCAGACAATTCATCTTGCCAATAGTTTGCTTCCACTGCTGTCACCCCCAACACAAGGCGGCATGCATTTAAAGTCTAACTTGCGGCTTTCAACCATTGCAGCGGGAGGGGGCTGGGCAAGCTATGGTGGGAGTGATGGTTGTGAGGTATCTTCTGGAGGTGGAAAAAAGATGCATGCGCTGAGTATGAACAGGTGGTTGTCTCAATACCAACCTTTCAGGTTGGAAGTAAGTTGAGGAGTGCCAAGTTGGGCGGAGGGAGCAATCATCTCCCAAGCTCTTGGACCAGTCAGACATCCATGCACCTACCACTCACGGCCTGTTGATGTTTGTCCCCAAACTTGTTGCCAACCCAAGAGCTGCCTTGCTCCAGTCCTTCACATTCAAAAAACCTATGCAGCTGATATTATTGCCTTCCTCAACAAGTGCCAGTACACGGCCCACAGGCCGCAGGACTCTCTTGAGTACGCCGTCCTAGAGATTCTGTTGACGGGGTAGGATACTTCCCAAGGGAGGAAGGTGGTGAGAGAGAGAGAGGGTGGAGAGAGGGTGGAGTGCGGGCTGTTGTTGGAGGACTCCCGGATGGATAATTGTGAGGTCTCTAAATCTCAGTGTGCAACAAAATGTTGTTGAGACTACTCCTGAAATTTCAAAGCAAAGAAGAGAAGAGAGAGAGGTACACCAGGAAATTGCTAGGTTTTATAGTTGCTGGAGCTGATTATTATTGGATCAGCATGGAATAAACCGCTAGGCTAAAAAGGTGACAAGATACCTCCAAGCCCAGAGCTTGCAGTCTATCCAACAAGGAGTTGGATTTGTGCTGGAGCTCTCCTCCCAGCCACTGGAACTAGGAAGGGAACTCTATGGAACCGGGCTTGGCTCTGAAGGGAGTTCCTTTCTTCCCCTAGATCCTATCTCAGCTCCCTTCCATGTTACTCTGTGCACGTTCCTGTTCCTTCTCCAATACTGTAACTTGGCAACTCCTTGGACACCACATGTCCCTTTTGCCTCATGGCGCGTGCTCTTTGTGTCTGTAGCTTCCCACACTCTCCCACTCTCACTTATTCACTCGCACTTGCCTCTCTCCCTGGCTTCTCACGGATTGTATCTCACACTATCCTGCAGAGCCATGTCAGTAGTCTCACTATATATATTACATGGTTGTATCTCACACTACCCTGCAGAGCCAGTCAATCCAATACCAAGCGAGCCGGACATGAAGCCTTGACCTTGGGGGCGGGTGCCTCAGCTGCACGGAACTGGAGGCCAGGGGAGCGGTGTCAAAATTGGCATACAATCCTGCATGTTGAAGCGCTTGAGGATATTGACAAGGTAGGTGTACTGACCAAGGTGGATGGAGCTGGAGGAGGGGGTGATCTGAATGCTGAGGATCCACTATGCAGCACTGAGTTCCTTGATGTCAAACTTCCAGTGGAGCAAATCCTTGATGTGTTGGATCTTCTCTATGTGCTTGTCAACAAAGGCAAGGACTTGATGCAGAGGTACTGTGACGGCCTAAGGGCCCTCATGTGACGACTCGAAGGATTCGCCACCGGATACAAGGTGACGGAAAGCGGGAACAAAGGGGAGCCCACTTCGGAAACCCAATTCGCGCCGTCCTTGTCGCACACAACACCCACGCTCAGTCCACCAGCTCCACCCAACACTCCCCTCAGCTCCTCATCGCCCATATCCAACTCTCCGACCCATTTCCGGAACTACTTCCCCCACTTCCGCCCCCAGTCAATCGGATCCGAAGCAACCAGCAACAGCGGAACGAAATCCGTACTCGGGAAGAGTCCGGACGAAACTCCGGGGTATGAACCTCTGCCACTCAGCTCGGATTCCGGAACTATACTTCGGAAATCGCCCCTTTGACCTCGGAATCGGATCTCTCAACCTCGGAAGGTTCGGAAATAGGGAAAGGAAGGAGTATAAATAGGGGACTCTTGTGTAGTTCTCTCTTGCTTCTTCATCTTGATATTCTAAGGGCAGACTCGACATTCCATTCTCACTTCGAGAGGTTTGCAACCCTTGAGACTTCGGAGACCACGTCGCCTTACCCGAGGTCCTACCTACCCTTCCGCCTTATTCGGATTTCGAGTCCGACCCTTCCTTACCCTCAGTCAACAAGTCTCATAGGACGGGGTATTCGAGTCGTTACATTATATCAAGATCACCACTCGGGTAAGCGATCATGCCACCCAAAAGGATCCAACTCCGTTCCGCCACCGAGGCCGAAGACCACAACAATCAATTCGAGGATTCCGGAGCCCGGAACCTCGAGGAAAGAGATCACGACTCCGCCAACAGCCTCGCCGCCACGGAAATCGAGGAAAACTTGGACGACCTTCAGGATCAGCCACGTCCGACCACTCCAGCCCTTTCGGAAACTCCTCAGGCCGTCGTCTCCCTCGAGTCCACCCTAGCGGCCCTCCTCTCCAAGATCGCCGACTCGTCTTCCGCCAAGGGAACCCACGTCCGTGCTCCCGACAAGTTCTCCGGCGTGGATCGCAGCAAGTACCGCATCTTCGTCGCCCAGTGCTTGCTGGTTTTCCGATCCAGCCCTCATAAGTTCGACACGGACGCCAAGAAGGTCAATTATGCCTGTTCGTACCTGGACGGGATCGCCTTCATGTGGTATGAGAACCACCTCGTTTCCGACACAGAACCCGACTGGTTCTACGACTGGAACCTCTTCAAGTCCGTCCTCAAGGAGCACTTCGGAGAAGTCAATGCCACCCACGCGGCGGAACACAAGATCCGATCCCTCTCGATGAAGGGAAACAACACCCCCATCAACTACATCACCAAGTTCCACACCTATTCCAACGTCCTCAACTGGAACCAAGGGGCTCTCACCGCCGAATTCCGCCGCAGATTATCATCTCGGATTAAGGACGACCTCGCCAAGGTGGATTACGACGACTACGACTTGGCCAAGCTCGAGCAAGCGGTCATCAAGATCGACGCCAGACTCACGGAGCGACAGGAAGAACGACACTATGAGTCCGGAAGCGTTCCCACCTCCGGACGTAACTCCTCTCGCACCTCCGCCTCGCGTTCCGACACGCGTTCCGAAACGCGCTCCGCTGCCCCCGCTCGCCAGACCAATGTCGGCTATCGCCCCCAAGGAACTCTTTCGGCCACTCCTCTTCCTCTCGACCGCTCCAGAAAGGTCACTCCCGAGGAGAAGAAGCGCCGCGCCGACCTGGATCTTTGCTCCTACTGCGGAGACAAGCATAAGGTCGACGCGTGCCCCAAGAGGCCCCGAACCAATCTCCGTGCTGCCAGAGCTACTTTCTCTGTACAGGGTTTTCCTTAAGGGATTCTCCGAGTCTGCAATCGCAGAATCCCCTTTACCAATCCCTGCAGCCCTCTTCCATTTCCGAGAACCAGATCGTCGTCAACGTATGGTTCCGACCCTCGCCAACTCAACCATGTCCTATCCCGGCACTCATCGACACCGGAGCAACCCACTCCTTCGTCGATCCGGCAATTGTCGCCGCTTTTCCCTTCCGGACTTCGCGACTACCTCGACCAGTGACCGTGAACACCTTCGACGGAACTCCCGGCCACCAAAATCCCATTACCCGGACGACAAGGCAAACCGTCCATTTCTCGGATCCATCCACGGATTCCGAATCCATTTCCGTCCCCGAAATCAACTTCCTCGTCACCAAGCTTCCCAAAGCTACCCCTGTCATCCTCGGATTCGATTTCGCCTCCACGTCCGACCTTCGTATCGACTGGAGTCGGCGGACCATCTCCTTCGGCCACAGCCCTTCGACCACCAACAGCCCAGCGCCGCCATTGGATATCCCTTCCGACCCTCCAACGTTCAACTCCCCGTCGATACGGGCAGTCTCCGTCAACGTTCCGGAAGAAGACCTCCTGGATCCACCAACGGATCTCGCCCCCGACTGGCTCGACGAAATCGACTACGATCCTCCGGAAATCGCCAAGCTCAAGGAGCTTGTTCCAACCAGGTATCACGACTTCCTCGACGTCTTCTCCAAGGAGAAGGGGGAATCCCTTCCGTCCCACAAGGACCACGATCTTCGGATAAACCTCGTAGAAGGATCGACGCCCCCTTTCGGAGGGGTTTACCGCCTAGCGAGCAAGGAATCCGAGATCCTCAAGAACTACATCGACGACATGCTCGACAAAGGCCTCATCGAGGAATCCTCATCGCCTTGCGCCTCACCCGTCCTCTTCGTTCCCAAGGCGGGTGGAGAACTCCGCCTCTGCGTCGACTACCGGAAACTCAACAACATGACAATCAAGGACCGGTATCCGCTTCCGTCAGCGGACATGCTTTTCGACCAACTCGGAAAGGCACGGATCTTCACCAAACTCGATCTCCGGTGGGCCTACCACCGTATCCGGATCGCGCCAGGAGAGGAGTGGAAAACCGCCTTCCGCTCCCGCTACGGACTCCACCAGTACAAGGTCATGCCTTTCGGTCTTACCAACTGTCCGGCTACCTTCCAACGCCACGTCAACGACGTTCTCCGCCCCTTTGTCGACAAATTCGTCATTGTCTACCTCGACGACATCCTCGTCTATTCCGACAATCCGGAAATCCATTCCGAACCACGTCCGACAAGTCCTGTCGAAACTCCGCGACCACGAACTCTACGCGAAGGTTGAGAAGTGCGAATTCCACACGCAGGAGGTGGAATACTTGGGATTCCGTATCTCTCCTCGAGGTATGGAAATGGACCCCAAGAAGGTCAAGGCCATCTCGACCTGGGCGCCGCCAACCACTCCGACGGAGGTTCGAAGCTTCCTCGGATTCGCGAATTTCTATCGCCGGTTTATCCGCCGATATTCGGAAATCGCCACTCCCCTCTTTGGACTACTCAAGAAGGACGTTCAATTCCGCTGGACACCGGAATGTCAAGCCGCCTTCAGCGACTTGAAGAGTCGTTTCCTTTCCGGCCCCATCCTCCTACATTTCGACGGGAATCGACCTACAAGGATTGAAACAGACGCCTCCGACTACGCAATCGCCGGCGTCCTACTCCAATTACACTCCGACAACCTCTGGCATCCAATCGCCTTCATCTCGCGGACGCTCCAGCCTCCGGAGAAGAACTACGAGGTCCACGACAAGGAGATGCTCGCCATCGTCTTCGCGTGCATCTCGTGGCGCCCTCTCCTTCTTTCTCTCTCCGACAAATTCGAAGTCCTCACCGACCATCGCAGCCTCCAATGGTTCATGACCACGAAGGTCCTGAACAGGCGCCAGGTCCGCTGGGCGGAGCGCCTTGCGGATTTCGAATTCGCCATCACGTACCGACCTGGATCTCAGAACAGCATGGCGGACGCGATGTCACGTCGGGACGACGTGTTCCCTTCTGTGGGGGGCAGCAGCTTCGCCGCGAAGAATCCGGAGAACGAACGACATTTCTTCCAGCCACACCATCTCCGTCTAGGAGAAGTCACGGAATACCCCGCGGACGATCTCCTCTCGGATCTCAAGATCCCTCCAACTTGCGGACGGTAATATCTCGGAACTACGGGATCGTGTCGGAAAAGATCCGAAATACACCATCGACAACGACCTTCTACTCCTAGAAGGACGGATCCTGGTTCCAAACGATAACGACATCAAGCTCCGCATCCTCCGCTCCCGCCACGATCATCGCCTCGCCGGACACCCCGGACGGACAAAAACCCTCCAGCTCATCCGGCGGGATTTCCATTGGGACGGAATTCGGAACTACGTGGTCCAGTATGTGTCCTCCTGTTACCAATGCCTCCGCACAAAGAACAGGAGACACCAGCGCTACGGCAAGCTTCAACCACTTCCGATCCCGGAACGCCCTTGGTCCAGCATCTCCATGGACTTCATCGACCAGCTCCCGTCCTCAAGCGGATTCGACGCCATCTTGGTGGTTGTCGACAGGTTAACCAAGATGGGCCTCTTCATCCCCACCACCACCACGATCACGGCCGAAGGACTCGCCAAACTCTATCTCCAGCACGTCTTCGCCAAGCATGGAGTTCCGAGCGACATCGTCTCCGACCGAGGATCCAAATTCACCTCCGCCTTCTGGAAATCCCTTTCCGAAGCCCTCGGAATCCAGCAGAACCTCTCCACCGCCTATCATCCGGAAACCGACGGACAAACAGGAGCGCATCAACCAGATCGTCGAAACGTATCTCCGCCTCTACATCAATTACGACCAAGACGACTGGAGCGACTTCCTACCTCTCGCGGAATTCGCCTATAACAACGCCTCCCACTCGTCGACTACCGAATCTCCGTTCTTCCTCAACAAAGGGTTCCACCCAACCCTGGACATTCAGCTTTCCGGAGCCACGCGGAAAACCCTAGGCGTCACCATCGACCGGATTCGGGAGCTTCACGAGCACGCCAAGCAGGAGATCGCCAAAGCTCTCGAGAAGAACAAGCGGAACACGGACGGAAAGCGACAGGACGCCCCCTCGTATTCCGTTGGCGACTTCGTCTTCCTTTCGACGGAGAACATCCGCACTACTCGTCCGACGAAGAAATTCTCGGAACGGAACCTCGGACCCTTCAAGATTATCCAGGTCGTCTCACCCCTAGCGGTCAAGCTCGAACTCCCGGAGGCATACCGCCTCCTCCACCCAGTCTTCCACGTTTCCCTCCTGGAACCAGCACCTCCGGACGCCATTCCGGGACGCCGTCAACCTCCGCCTCCACCTGTTGTCATCAAGGACGAGGAGGAATGGCACATCAACGCTGTTCTCGACTCTCGACTCCGACGCAACAAGCTGGAGTACCTCGTCGAATGGACCGGATATGAGGACGACGCCCTCGAGCGACAGACCTGGCAACCGGCCGAGAACCTGGAGAACTCTCCGATCTTCGTCGAGGAGTTCCACAAGAAACACCCCGACAAGCCCCGATTTCCGAAGCCTTCCGCGCCACGCCTAGCTCGGAAATCTCGGAAATCTCGGATTCCGAAGGATCGCACTCCACCAGACGCACTCACACCTCGGAGATCGCCCAGGCGATGATGCGCTCTCTCGAAAGATCCACTCACTCTCACGGCATCAACAAATGGTCACGAATCACGGAACAACAATTATTATTACGACTACGGAGGGGAAAAGTTACACACGCCCAGGGTCCGTTCTCCCGCACCCACTCCTACTTCTCCTCCGACTCTCCGCGCTCCTTCTCGTCATCCGACGGCGACAAACGCTTCCTCTTCCTCGACTCGAAGACTGGCTCCACGAACGGCGGCAACGGCGAAGTCGACTCCCTCTTGAAAAGCGGCCTGGCGTCGATAATTGCCTGGACGAGTTTCGCCTTCTCGCCGTTGAAGTCGAAACCCGCGGGGCGGCTTCCGGAGGACGGATCGACGTTGTCGGCCCAGTCGGCGAACGCACCGACGGCCTTCGAGACCGCACGAAGGACCTTGCGCGTCTCTTCGCGTCCGACGAGGTCATCCTTGACGTCGTGTAGAGCGTCAACCAACAAATCCGACCTGCACCTCCAACCATCAGCTCTCCGCCACCCCAAAACTCCGACGGGGACAAAAAGAGAAAAAAAAAAAAAAAAAAACTCACAACCCCATCACATCGGCGACCGGCACCCTCTCCTTCTCCTTCGCCTTTCCGGCCCTCCCGACTTTCGGCTTGACGTCCTCCGCCGGCTTCCCTCCAAAGCTCGACGGCGCCCCACCCGGGGGCGCTCCCGAAGCACGCCTTCCGCTTCCGCCAGCCGCAGGCTTGGACGAAGGGGACGACGACGACGCTCCAGCCGCAGGTGAAGCGGGACTCGAGATGTTGGGATTGTGGTTGGCTGATCCGTCCGACGGATTAGCGCCAACACGAACCCGGCCGAACACGACGGAAAGGGGGAAGAACTCACAGAAGTCACACGTCAACGCCTTGGACTTGTGATCCGCGCAAGTCCCACACTTCCTCGACCTTGGGCTACCGTCCGAAACGATGTAACACGGACGGCCGGACTTTTCGCACGGGATGCAGGCGATGTCGTACGTGCGGAAGTTGGTGCGAGCGACAAGAGTAGGGATTCGTCCTTCGTCGGTCATGGTGGGAAGTGTGAGGAAGGAAGGAAAGAGAGGAAGCACTCCTCCGCCCGAAGAAACACCCTTCGCCACTCCCTTTGTCCGCGCGCTCGGACCATCCCCCTTTGTCGCCGCTCCGCCCATCGTCTCCACTTCCTCGACAACGGCCATCCGCCCAGACACCACGGTTTCCTTGGGGCTTGGCACCCTCACCTCCAACTCCGACCATCCCAACCAGTCGAACAAAGGGATTCCGCTCCCAGCGCCCACCTCCGGGACCGCCAAACCACTCGCTCCCACGTTCGGAACCGGCAACCCACCGACGCCGGAACCACACCACCACTCCTCGTCGCCCCACGGATCAACCACCAGGATGTCCGGAACTACCTCGGCATTGGTATCCGCATGGTGCGCAGGAGCTTCCATCTTAGCGGGGGGCTCTGTGACGACTCGAAGGATTCGCCACCGGATACAAGGTGGCGGAAAGCGGGAACAAAGGGGAGCCCACTTCGGAAACCCAATTCGCGCCGTCCTTGTCGCACACAACACCCACGCTCAGCCCACCAGCTCCACCCAACACTCCCCTCAGCTCCTCATCGCCCATATCCAACTTTCCGACCCATTTCCGGAACTACTTCCCCCACTTCCGCTCCCAGCTAATCGGATCCGAAACAACCAGCAACAGCGTAACGAAATCCGTACTCGGGAAGAGTCCGGACGAGACCCCGGGGTAGGAACCTCTGCCACTCAGCTCGGATTCCGGAACTATACTTCGGAAATCGCCCTTTCGACCTCGGAACCGGATCTCTCAGCCTCGGAAGGTTCGGAAATAGGGAAAGGAAGGAGTATAAATAAGGGACTCTTGTGTAGCTCTCTCTTGTTTCCTCATCTTGATATTCTAAGGGCAGACTCGACATTCCATTCTCACTTCGAGAGGTTTGCAACCCTTGAGACTTCGGAGACCACATCGCCTTACCCGAGGTCCTACCTACCCTTCCGCCTTATTCGGATTTCGACTCCAACCCTTCCTTATCCTCAGTCAACAAGTCTCATAGGACGGGGTATTCGAGTCGTTACAGCGACGCGAGATCAAAAACTTCGGGTCGTGGGTCGGCGAAGGGGTAAGGCGGTGTTCCGAAAAATGTGGAGGAGTAGGTCGTGGTCGTGGGAGAAGAGTGATGCAAGAAGACCAACACTGAGTTCGAGCTGCCGTAAGAAGGAGAGCACTTGTCAGCGCGTCTGAATGAGAAGAGCAGAATAGTCGCTGTCGTCCCGAGAGAAAGGCTCACGAGAGGTAAACGTAGAGAACTATTGCAACTGTCCAGATTGAACCACAAGATCCAAAAATAGTATAAAACGGCGTCTGGGACACGATGGGTGAGCGAGCTTCTAAAACATGGAAGGAAGCGCATGGTGTTCTGCTTACAGGACTATCGGCTACTGGCTCGATTCAAACGTTGCAACGGCGAAAACGTCTATCAATTGAAGATTTATGTTAAGATGGAGATTGGTACTCATCTCATTGCCAAGGACGATTGAACTCACAGACAGAGACGATCGTTGAGAGGAAGTGCAAGAGAACGAGAAACCACGTGTGACGGCGGGACGGGAGATGGTAGTGTCTTTTGAGACGGTTTGCACGGTAGATGGAGCCGAAATTGTCCAATGAAAGTACGCTCAGAAAGACGCCTGCGGCTACTGAGGCCCTGACACCTGGCGCGGGGCGTGGCTCTAGGGCCGGACGTCGTGGAGTCGTCGATGCCGCTGCTAGGACGAGGAGTATCACGACCAATTTGATTATTGCTCTTGCTGCCGTCCACTAAAATCGCATGAAAGTCAATGTCGTCAGGAACAAAAACAGTCCACCACAAACCACCAGACTGCATTGTGGAAAGAAGACGCACGCATCGGACCGATAATGAGATGCGCACTCCCTCCAC
This sequence comes from Pseudohyphozyma bogoriensis, assembly GCA_024364755.1. NCBI lineage: Eukaryota > Fungi > Basidiomycota > Microbotryomycetes > Chrysozymaceae > Pseudohyphozyma > Pseudohyphozyma bogoriensis. The sequence goes on from JALBUQ010000095.1 coordinate 92,431, forward strand.
CACTCTCCCTGCCAATACGCCGCCGGTCCCAATCTAAAGACATTTTCCGCTCAATGATGGTCCTTTGAACTGGCGGACGGAGGGAAAACTTTGCGTACCCTGAGCAGCCACGAGAGGAGGAGCGCAGCCTGGTGGGAAGAGAGTCAGAATTCCTCCAAAGGCACGGTTTCGAGTTTCACCACTTACTTGAGTGATCCCTACAGCAGTTCCAGAACGTTCATAGAACGATCCGGAGACGGTGATGGTTCGCGCGAGAAATCCCACTGCGTCGACTGCACGCTGCTGTCAGCCTCGCGGCGACGACGGAGCCCCTGGGTCGGAGAAGACGCTGGATGAACATATCAGGGCTACTCCTCCCATCAGGAACGCCCATCCTCCCACTCGGTGTCCATCCGTCCACCACAACCAGATCATAGCCACGGCGCCAGCAGCGAAGCAGAGCGAGAAGTCGTTCGAGGGGAGGACGTGTGGGCGATAAGTCGCGCATACTCCCCCTAAGAGTTTGCTAGAATTTCCTGAGTAGTTGACGAAACAGTCTAGACCGAGAGCTGTGTGTGCCGAGCAAAAGGGACGTCGTACAAAGGTGGTCAGCTCGCGCTCTCGAGCGTCGCGGCTAGTGACAGTGCCGGCGACGCTGTCAGCCAGCATGATAATGAAGATACGTACGAGGCACGGTAGACGACATCGTGGTCGAAGGATCAGGAAGTCGTGGAAGAATGTGGAAGGAAGCATGCCCTTGCCCCGGCGAACATGGTGGTCGCCCACAAGATGGATTCGAGACCCACTTTCCGCTCTCTTTTCTTTGTGACACGTGGTCATTCTCATGCTCCAAGATCAACTGTTCTAGCGCGTACAAGGATGTTAGGGTGTTTATGACAGGGCATTATGTCGTAAGCTTTCTGTACAGTCCAAAGCTGAGGTGCACCGCCTGGGCGGATTAGTGTGAGCAGCCACGCAAGCTCGTCCTGTTTTGCGGTCCGTGCCTGCTTCCTTCGCTGCTGTCCAAGGGGGAGCGTGCTCGCCAACTCGACGGGACACATGGCATAGCCCGCCATGGCGGTCAGGACGACGAATGCCGACAGCCTCGCCTTTGCCAGCGTCTTGTACAGCTCGACGTCGTCGTTGACGGTCGTGAGAGGTTTTGGCCTCCAGCGAATCGCAGGGTTGGGAAATCCGTTCGCGAGGAGCGTCGACGGCAGCGGCGTCGGTATCGGCATCGAGAGTGGCACGAGAGGTGACGTTGATGGTGGGAGGAGGGGTTCCTCTGGCACGTTGTCGGCCGCGAGGAAGGATTGCGAGAAGAACGGCAGCTTGTCCTGCGACGATGCGCGCGTCCGTGGCCGAGGCGGGCGGGCTGGTGATTTCGAGAGCAGGTCCTCGTGAGCGTACGAAGGTGTTGATGGTGCTGAGGAGGACGAGAGCCGGAGCGGTGCAAGCTGGGAGCGAGGGGCGAAGGTGCGCTGGAACGAGCTGGTCGACGCGAGCGGGAGGATGGACGAGCGCGACCGCGAGCAGATGCATGCCGAAGGGCCGGCCAGCATTCGAGGCAGCATCCCTGTCGCGTTCTTTCCTGAGTAAATGTTCCCGTTGAGCGAGATCGAGCGAGGTCGAGGCGGTTGAATGCAACCAAGCAACGATAAACTTTTGGAAGCCGGAGATTCAGCCAACCCGCTTTCCCGAGAGTTGCTCTCGAATTTCTCTCTATTTTCGACGTGCCTCCAATAAGGAAAAAGTGTTTACATTGAAGGGGCCTCAAAAATCCTGACATAAAAGCTCATCCACCAAATTCTTCTCCTCGCTTCCGACTACTTCGCTCCCCATCCCCACCCGCCCTTGCTGTCCGAAACACTCCTGCCAGCGTCGCTGTTCGTGCTGGAGGGAGGCGTCGGCTGAATCAGACTGCCTCGTCCTGCTTTGGCGTCGGTTCCATGCGACTGGGCGCTCGCGGGGGGCGCAGAGGAGACGGGAGGGTTCCTGCCGGCGACGAGGGCTTGAAACTCAGCGCCACGTGGGCTCAAGATTGGGGCTGGAGGGGCGGGTTGAGCTTCCTGAGAGACGTGAGCCGAGACGGGAAGAGGCGGTTGAGGACGATGAGGTACTACAGAGGCGCTGGAGATGGATTGGTTGCTGTGAGTGGAAGAGGACGACCATCCGGCACTTTTGACGGCAGTGATTGGGAGGAGCGGCGTCGGCGTGACAGCCCTCAACTCAGGCGCAACGGTGGTGCCATCGACGAGAGTGTTGGCGCATGATTCAACATCTTGCTGAGGAGGTGCGTAAGGACCTACTCAACTTTCAAGTTAGCGTCTCGCGAAGAGCAGCAGGGATCGAATGAGGACGTCCCAAGAACGTTCGCCGACGTAGCACGCGCGGCGAGAGCCTGAGTGAAGAAAGAAAATTTTATAGTGAATACCGTTAACCCTTTTCCAAAGAGAGAAAAAAACTTCTCACATCCCTCTCCTCCTCCGTCTGCCTCAATGCCGTCTCCGTCTGCTGCAACGCAGTAAGCACCTCGGTCAACAAGCCTTCGACCTGCTGGAGTCGTTCGGTGGACTCCTTGGTAGCCTCGCGATGCTGCTGGATGCGATCCTCAAGCTCTTGGTTCTTCTGGACGAGCTCCTGGTTCTGTAGCGAAAGAAGGCAAGTGTTATTGACGTCGACAAGAGACACGTGGCCACGAAAGTGAAGGTGGACTGACCGCCTGAGCGAGCACGAATGGAGTCTTGCCTTCTTCAATCACTTCTTCGGTCCCAGGTGGGAAGGAGGTAGGAGGTACAGGAGTGTTGAGGAGGGCGAGGAGCTCGTGACGAGAGTACGAG
>JALBUQ010000096.1:0-93628 GCA_024364755.1 Pseudohyphozyma bogoriensis
GTCGCACGCGACCTACGCGTATCTGATCCCCCTTCCCCGGTGCAGAGTCCTGCTCAAGCCTCAAGAGCTGTCGTATGGTATCGAGGCGGTGTTTAAAGAACATGTGCCGAAGCTGAAGCACGGGAACGACGGCTTGATCTTCACCTCCGCTGAGGCGCCGTACACGCCGGGAACCGACCCCAAAATGTACGTCGACCGCTTTCGTTCAACCTTCTTCCAACAAACACTCACACCAGTCGTGCTTTATTTGCTCTATTCAGCCTTAAATGGAAACCCCCATCTGAAAACTCGATCGACTTTGTCCTCCAGTTGAAGTTCCCGGCGCTGCCGGATCAACCAGAAGAGCCCGACTTCCTCGCCAAGCCTCGATTCATGCTCATGATGAACCACGGACGAGAAGGACTGCGGTTTTTTGACACTATGGAGGTCGAAGACGACACTTGGGAGGAGTGAGTTTTCTGCTTTTGGTTTAGGGATTACGTGGCCTGGGGCTCATCGTGTTCTGGACAGGTGGAAGCAGAGCGGCGAGCAGTACGATGATAGGGTGGTCGAGGTCGTTTGGGACAAGGAGCGGAATACGTGGAAGATGCTGAGGTTCAGGGACGACAAGTTTGAAGGCAACTTTAGGACGGTCGTCATGTCGATTCTGAAGAGCATCGAGCACGGCGTCGAAGCTGATGCGGTGGGTTCCTCGCTTTCCTGCTTCCACGACTCCCTGACTGACGAAGGTTCTCAGCTCATCGAGCATGCCGGCCGAATCAAGCACGCGTGGAAAGTGCGGAGTCAGCGTCGGGATCCTCAAGCTCAGCAACCACCTCGCCAGCAGCAACAACAGCAACAACAGCAACAAGCTCCTCCAAGACCAGTCGCTCCCCTCCCACCACGGCCAATGGGAGGTCTCAAGCGGTGATCGTGAAGTGGTAGGAGTAGTAGGCGTTCAAACCAGGGTGCAAAGTTATTTGTTGTGTTTTTAGCAAAACAGTCGTGAGGGGGCGAACACGTTTCAGTTGGTAGCAGGTGACAACAATCCCCTCGCATCGCGCATCACGTCGCGCATCGCGCTTAAACGATCCTTCACTCCCTCCGTCTCCTTTGTCTTCTTCTGAGCGATCGGAACGACAGAGGGGCTCAGACTCGCTTTGCGCTTCTTCTGGCCTCTGCTTCCCCCTCCTGCACCGCCAGCGACGACAGGTGGGCGAGGACCGTCGGCAGCGCCGATCTGCCAACTCGCTGAGTTGAGAGTAGCCTGGACTCGAGTGAGAGCCGGGGTCGAGGAAGCGTCGAACGCTTCGCGGCGGATCGTGGCGTGGCTGATCTCGGTTCTAACGAATTGGACGAGGTGCTCGAGAAGCAGGCGAGCGAGTCGCACTAGAAGGAAGAGCTGTCAGGCATGGAGTCGAAATAACGTGAAAAAACAGCTTCGTACCATCTTGGACCAGCGGTCGCTGAGCGAGCGCGCTCTCCACGAGTCCAAAGTTGGCTGTGTTGTGGAACACGCTCTGCTCCACATATCGGCGAACGGTCTGTCGAGGAGATCTACAATGCACCTATCCATGAGTTCATCTTTACGTAACAAGCTCACAGAAGACTTACCCAGTCAAGTCTGGCACAGGAAGCGGTGCAAAAGGCGAGCCTGCGGCTGAGGAGATCTCCTCGACAATGTCGTTGAGCGCGGCGACGTAGAGCGAGATGGCAAGCTCCACTGTAAAAGGAATTAGTCAGAATGTGACATAAGAGAAGAAAAGCTTAGGTAACTTGCAGGCAGTCGGAGAAGTGTGAGAGCTCAGAGATCGCTGGAACGTGACCTCCCAAGTCTGAAGAAGAGGGTCGGCGAATGCTGCACGGCGAAAGAGTGAGCTCGTGACGAAGAAGAACACCAAGAAGCATCAACTCACCTGAGAGTGGCAGCAGGACTTTGTGTGGTCGCACCTCCACCGTCGGCAAGAGGTTTGAGAGCGAGCCTTCCAGTTGTGCTTCGGCGTCTCCGATGCGGGCGAGGAACACGGCAAGGGATTGCAGCTCTTGTAGGGTTCCGATGGCGAGGCTTGACACGATCTGAACAAAAAAGATTTAGTAGATAGCCAGGGGACCATCAATGTGATTGTCACATACCTTGGCGCGAAGAGTAGCTTCGGCTTCAGCGTCGAGAGGGGCGTCTGGGCAGAAGATGACGAGGAGCGACACCTTGTACACCGACGAGGCGACAATGCTGGACGCCAAAGCATGGAGTCGTCCACGAGCCTTCAGCCAGAAGGTGCTGGAAAGTTGATGTGGTTAACAAGCTGCGCTTACGACGAAGGAAACGTCGAAAGCTCACTCTGAATCAATCTCTCCAGAGGGCATCGTGCAATCGAAGATCAGCAGGCCAGTGTTTTCGATGGTCTAAAAAAAACGCACTTGTCAGAGCTGGTGATCACGGAACCAATATTGTAGACTCACAGTCGAAGACGGCTTCTCCGATCCGCAAACCATCGAAACCTGCACGTCCGCGAACGTGGTGTCCATCGAGGCCTTCATCTCTGGCGCCTCAAGAGCAAACTTGCACGCCAACCACGAAGAGAACGCATCGTCTTTAATAGCTGTTGCAAGAATGGCGTTCCAAGAGACCTGTTTGACCGGGTTTTGGTACCGCAAGACGGTGTCGACGCGGCCGGCGATCAGGTCAAGAAGCGTTCCTGGCGACCAAATGTCGTGGCGGTTGCGCTGGGCCTGTTCATCCGTTCGTCCGTCAGCTCAGGTCTCACCTTTGTTTATGAGAAAAAATGTGAAGCACCTTATTGATGAGCTGCGCCATCGACCGATCCATATCCTCTCCCATCCCATCCAAATCAAACGCCTTGATCGAGAGGCTCGAAATATCGAGCTCGTCCAACTCATCGTGCCCGCTTGACACCCTCCTCCTCTTAGGCCCCACCCCGATCTCACCCGCAACCGACGAGAACTGCCTCGCTCTCTCCGCCGCCTGCTCCCTTCTAATCACCGAATCATCCGCCTCCGCGAGCCAGACATCGAACGTCCGACGAAGCTGTCTCGCCTCCTTCTTCGCAGCAAACGCCACTTCCCTCGACGTGAGGCTCACGAGGTCTCGAAGGACTTTCGAGGTCAGGCTCTTCGTCACGGCATCGACGAAGGTCGTCTTCGCCTGCTTCTGCCCGTTCAACAACAACTCCCATCGCTCCTTCAGCGCCTGTTCTCCAGCTCGACGCGCAGGCAGCTGAACGACGTGCTCCAACAACTCCCTCGTCAACCCCTTGGTGACCAAATCGACCAACGCACTCCTCGCGGCGCCATGGGCTGGAGACACGAGGAGCGGGGTCGTCGGGATCAGAGGAGACTTAGGTGACGCGGCGGGCTTCGTGCTAGTGACCAGCGGTGATGGGGAGGGTTTCGCGCTCTTGATCGTCAAACTCGGCTTTCGGGTCTCCGCCGGTTGCGCCTTTGGTGGTACTGGTGCGAAAAGGGAGGCGGGTGATGGAGCTGTCGTGGGTATGACGGCTAGCGGTTGTGTTGGGGCGGGTGGAGGAGGAGCGGGTTTGGCGAATGACGGAGGAACAAAAGAGGATGCGGCGGGGTTCAGCTTGGAGGGGAAGGCGGAAGATGGTGCTGAAGGTGGCGCTGAAGGGCCGACTGCCGGGGAAGGGAGGCTGAAAGACGGCGGAGGAGGGGTAACCTCTGGAGTCATGATGGGGGTGGGAATGGCGGAGACTGGCTGCTTGGCGCCGAACGCACTCGTCTTCGGGAATGCGCCGAAGGGATTCGACATCGATGTCGAGGGTTGCGGTGACGGCTGAGGAGGAAAGTACGACCCCGTCGTCGTCGGTGGTGCGCCAAATCCGAGAGCATGGCCCGAGACTTTGGGCGCCTCAGCGGCGGGTGGACGAGCGAGACTGGAAGGGGTAGTGGCTCCGGATACTCGGCGGAAGGCAGCTGGAGATGCGAGCGATGGAGTTGGGGGAATGGAAGGGACGGTGCCGGGGATGAATCTCTTGCCGTCGATGACTTCAGGGTAGGGGATTGAGCCACGTTTCGCTTCGACGAGGCGTTTCGAGACATGAGGCTTGATAGTTCCGTCTTGTGAAAGGCAAAGTGAGTATACTAAAGTTGGACAGGAGTAAACACGAGACTCACTCTTGAAGATGATACCTCTATGAATCTCCACCACGAGCTTTCCTCCATTCTCCGACTCGGTACAAGGGATTCCCAACGCGTCGCAGATCGCCAAAACTTCCTCCTCATCGTCACAGCCCAGAATCTTCGCCAGATTTCGCGCCGAGAGCGGCGAGTGTCCCTTGATATACGTTTTCTTGAGCGCGTCGAGGGCGTTCCTCCGAATCTCGTTGAAGTGCGTCGCGAGGATGCAGCCGAAGAGGTACGGGACTTCGGGCTTGGCAAGAAGCTTGAAGAACCGCGAGAAAGCGTTGAGACTTGCTCGTTCGCCTCGTTCAATGTTGGAACGTTGGGCGAGGGCGTGCAGCGATAGAGCGGTTTGGAAGAGCGGGTGGTTGAAGACTGCTGGGGGGAGGAGCTCGGTTGACCAGATGATGTCGGGGTCGCGCAGGTGGGTGAGGATGTTGTAAGAGCGGAACTCGGGTTCGTTCGGAGCCGGGATTGGAGGGTCGTGGAATCTTGCGTCGTCGTAAAACTCGTTGAGTGACTTGAGCACTGCCACGCCACGTCCTCCGTTAGCTTCACCTCCCACGAGATCACAAGGACGCTCAAACGTACCTTTTCGCAATTGCTCCAACTCCTGACTCTCGCTGAACCCAACTTGTTCCCTCTGGACTCCCAACGCGAGGATATGGTACCTCGCGATCCGCTCATTGCACTCGATCGCGGAGACGCCTCGGACGTTCTGCATCGTAAAGTCCTGGCGGACGGAGCGGGTGCGGTCGCGGAGGAAAGGGTGGGTCAAGTGAAACTCGTGGGCGGGGAGGACGACGTGGAAGAGGTAGTCGAGGGTGCGTTCGAGCATCCATGGGGGACGGACGTCGGAGGGGAGGGGTTGCTCGTTTCCTGCTGCTGGTCGGTGGAACGCTTTGACGGCTTTTGAAGGGTCGATGCGGTTCGTTCCAGGGTACTTTGGAAAGGACACATTCACTAAGTTCACTCCTTCAGTGCAACGCGAAGGAAGGGGACGCACTCGCTCGAGCAGATCCACATTGTTTTGATACTCGCGCTCCTCGCGCTCAAACTCGGGACACATCTCGTCGCACGTGCCGACAAAGTCCATCGCCTCGTCCAGTCTTCTCGGTTTGGTCGGGTCTGGGAGGATTCCATCTTTGATCGCTTGCTGTCGTTGTTGCTCGCGCAAGGGCTTCATCTGACCATCACGAAACACTTCCCGAGTCAGCTCTCGCAGCTCGCGCACTTTCCATTCATCTCTATCACCAATACGGAAGCTCACCTCCATGAATCTGTTGTTGGACATGGACGACTCGAACCGCTTCTTCCTCGACTCGGAGTCCTCGCCGAGCGCCTCGAGCGGGACATGGACGTAGGCTGCCGGCACAGGCATCGGCGCGGGACTCTCCTCGTCTGCCTCCATGCCTGAATCTCCACCGTTGTCAGAGTCGATGACTGGCAGCGTCGGTTTCGCGAACGCGGAACGAGGTGCACCTCCTCCTCCTCTGGGGGGTCGACCTCCGCGGCCTGCGCCACGGCTTGCTGCCCCACCTCGCCAGGGAGCATTAGTCCTGTCCGACATTCGTCCACCGGGTGCTGGTCGTGCTCCTGATGTTTGATCTATGTCAGGATAGTGAGAGTTGTGGTGTTGCGGAGATGGTGGAAAGTGTTGAAGGACGGCGAGACGCAGCGGCGCGCGAGATTGACGGGGGCTCGACTTTTGGCCGGCGGCTTCGATCAACAATCACTTGCTTCCGTTCCCACCGCTTCTTTCTATATATTTCTACATTTGTTTCTGCTTCTTTCTCGATACCCCAGCTGCTTGAACGGGTATTCTCACTCTACGTCGTCCGACCACCGCCTCCTTCGACGCTGTAGCCGGCGCGCATCTCGACTCTCAAGAGTCAACGGCGACGAGCACGGAGAAATGGCGTCGTCCACCGCCAGAGGGATGGGCAGGAGGGCAGCCTGCACCTGCAACATCGTTCTCAACGCTGCCCGACCCAGCACGCTGCACCAGGCCGTGAGTGTCGCTCCTCCTGGTCGCCTCCATCTCGTCCGAGCTCACCATTTTCGTCGGGGCGCCATCGTGTGCAGGTCGCTGGAGCGAGGAACTACCACGGTTGGGGCGACCGAAACGATGTAGATGTCAGGCAGGCTGAGAAGGATATGCAGAGGGTTCGTCAGCTCTGCATTCGAGGATGCGAACCGCGGCTAATCAGCACGCTCGTGTTGCGACATGACTTTCTTGCGCTGCTGCAGGACCTCATCCTCTCGGTCCTCGAAGCCCACCCTTCAGCTCGCGACTCTCGAGTTTACCTCAAGAACTTCGGCCTGACCCCAACGTCGACCGACACCCTCCCTTCCACTGCCGCCGAAGGCCCGGATCCACCCGCGTTCCCTCTGTCCGGAGGAAGCACTCCGACGACCGCCTTCATCGAGCGCACCTCGAAAGCCGCCGAAGACGAGCCAGCGACAGCCAAGACGCCGCTCGCAGAGGAGCTCATGATGCCTACCAATTCGCACACCGCGCTCGTCAAGATCCAAGGGCCGTTCACGGACCGACAGCTCGAGAGTATTGCGGAGGGCATGGTGTACCTCAAGAAGCTCGGACTCGTCTCCATTATCGTGATGGACAACGAGAATTGGGCGAAGGAGGAGGATGAGATTGTGGGGTTGTCTGAGGATGAGCGGAAAGTGAGGATCATCAAGCTCAGGGAGCGGATGAAGGCCGAGACGCTCAAGTTCACCGACCTGCTCGAGGCGAAAGGCGGCGAAGCTCGTCCTCTTCTCGAAGGAGTTCTCTGCGTCAGAGGAGCGGAATTTGAGGATACGTGGGCACCGATCGCTTCGACCTCGACTTCATCACTCCCCTTCGACGATCCGTCGAAAAAGGACCTCTTTGTCGACTCGCTCTCCGGCATCCGCGACGCCATTCGTCGCGGCGAGATCCCCGTCATCCCCCCAATCGCACTCGACGCCGCCTGCTTCTCCCTCTGCGTCTCAGCAAACGACGCCATGCGTGCCATCTCGTCTGGATTGGCCGACCACGCCCGTCGAGCTGGGCTCCGCTACGACTCGGACATGCACCTCCGTAATGACGTGGACCTCACGCCCGTCCGACTCATGATCATCAACCGCGAGGGAGGGATCCCCTCGCCTGCTCGTGGCGGGAACCCTCATTTGTCGATCAATCTCGCAGCCGAGTTTGAGCATATCAACTCGACGTTCGTTTGGCAGGAGACGCACCCGACCTCGCTTGCGAACCTCGCCCTTATTCGATCCTGTCTCGCCGAACTCCCTCGTACCGCCTCCGCCGTCCTTGTTTCCCACCGTTCACCTCGATCCCTCATCGCAAACCTCATCACCAACAAGCCTGCCTATTCGCCCTCGCTGCACCACTCTCTCCTCCCTCTCGAAAACGTCCAGCACCAGCCCACCATCGTTCGACGCGGTCTTCCGATCCGCGTCTACCGCTCCATGGACGAAGTCGACAAAGCGAAGCTCACGACCGTCCTCGAAGCGTCTTTCGGGAGGACGTTGGACGCCGAGCCGTTCTACAAACGTCTGGAGGAAGACCTCGATTTCATCATCACTGCGGGCGACTACCAGGGCGTCGCGATCGTCACGAACGAGTACGATAGGTCGTCTGGGAAACCGTTCACGGGGAAGAGGGAGGACAAGATCGCGTACCTCGACAAGTTTGCGGTGTTGCCGTCGTTGCAAGGCGATGGGACGGTCGACTTCCTGTGGGGTGCGCTCCGCGACGAGTCGTTCGGATTGGGATTGCTCGACGCTCTCAACCCCAACATCGGTGGTCTTCAAGGACGAGGAGAAGGTCGAGACTTGGTCTGGAGGAGTAGGAGCAACAACCCCGTGAACAAGTGGTACTGGGAGAGGAGCAACGGGTTCTTCAAGATCCCTCCGCCGCAAGGGAGTCAGGTTGGGTTCGCGCTGTTTTGGTGTGAGGCGGAGGATAGGATTGGGTTGTTCAGGAGAAGAGGAGAGGAGGAGTTGGGGACGGTGGAGCAGTTGAGTGAGTGGAGTGACGCGATTGGAGCAATCCCGAGCTGTTGGACGTAGACGCATGATTTAGACTCCCTTTCTTTTATTAGTTGAATTTGCAGTAATGATCATTTCTTTGTTGTATTGCATACTTTTTACCGAATGAAGGACGAGAGATGATGATCCTTGTTTCGTCAACCGCGACGGAAAGAAGAGGGAAGAAAGGGGGCGAAAACAAAGGGCCTCCCCCCGGCCCACCTGCTCTGCGCCCTCTCGTGTGCTCCATCCACTCACCGAACTCTATTTCTCACCAAAGTAAGTCGACATACCGACACTTCAACGAGTATCCATCCCGCGGTCGCCTCCTGGTGGGCGCGCTCGTCGTGCTTCCTCCACTGGTTCATCAACACCCTTGCCTGGTCTCGCCGGACAGTCTCGCTTCGGGATGATCATTCGACGGAGGACATGATGGACGCTCAGGAGCTACCTAGGTTGATCCGAACGTCGTCAACGCTACGAACAGCGCCAGGGCGATTCGATGCTTTCTTTCCGTGCTGGCTCCCTCGCGAGTCCAAGCATATACGAGAGATCAGGACTGCTCGGACCAGCAGAGCAGGTTCCTTCAGTCTATTTAGATCGCCCAGCTGACGCATCTCCCCTCCCCTTCCTCTTCCTCTCCTCCGACGGCTCATTTCATCTTCGCTCCACTCGCGCGACCTCCTCCATCCATCTCCCCTTCCCAGCTCAACCCACCAGCATGTCAGGAATCTGTCAAATGCGTCTCCAGGAGGAGCGAAAGCAGTGGAGGAAGGAACACCCTTACGTTCGTCCTATTCCCTTTTCTCGAAATCGGGATTGAGAGTCATGGAAGCTGATATGAGCCTCGACCGGGCGTGTAGGGCTTCTGGGCACGACCACAGAAGACTGGCGATGCGCTCAACTTGCTGCAATGGGATGTGGGAATTCCGGGGAAGGAGGGTGTGAGTCCATGTGGTTGTCTCGGGTGCAGGGTGGGGAGGATGCTGATGGTGTTTTGTTTGGGCGGGTAGACGATTTGGGCGGATGGTGTTTACAAGCTCGTGATGACTTTCCCTGAGGGTGGGTTTTGGTTCCTTCCAGTACTTGTTCTTATTCCAACTGACCATCATCACGCAGACTACCCTTCCAAACCGCCAAAGTGTACGTCTCCCCAAGCATCCGACCTCAGATGATGATGACCAGCTCACGCGCTCCCTTACCATCCTTTTCCAATAGGCAAATTCACTCCTCCCCTCTTCCACCCCAACGTCTACCCTTCTGGAACCGTCTGTCTCTCAATCCTGAACGAGGAGAAGGCGTGGAAGCCAGCCATCACCGTCAAGCAGGTCCGTCGCCTCCCTCCCACGTCTTCTCTCCGACGGAGTGGTGAAAGCTGACGACCCGGGGATCATAGATTTTGCTCGGAGTTCAGGAGTTGCTCGATAGTCCCAACGCCGATGACCCAGCTCAGCTCGACGCGTACACCATGTTCAAGAAGGATCGTTCGGCCTACGAGTACGTTTGGCCAATTCTTGTGCGCTGCGTTACTGCAGGGTTGCTGATGAATGATTAAATGACGACAGGAAGAGGGTGAAGCAGCAGGCGAGGGACAACATTCCGAAGTAAGCACAATTCGATGATCATCGATTGGTGTTCGCGTCGTCGGTCCCGCTCCGCTTCAATCCACGTGGCGCCATCACTCGTCCCCCTCACTCCGTCTTCGTTCGCTTCGCAATCATTACCATTCAACCTACATCTCGTCATCTCGTCACTTACCATCCTCCTCCTTTGATCCACCCTCACCCGCCGCAACCCATTTTTTCTGAACCTGTTGTCAACCTCTTTGGGTCTCGGACCGCTACTCTGTAGCGATTGAACTGAAACGAGAAGGAAACGCGATTCTTTTCTTCCTTTCCCATGTTGTTGTCTATGTTTCATGAGAAGAGAGGGGGGGCCTACGGAGAGATGGATTTGGCGGCGACCCAGGCTTTGAGGGTCGGGCAGCGATCCACCTTGTCGCGGAGACCTTGTGTGGAGGGGGAAGAAGGGAGTCGGAGAATGATGTTGACGAGGGCGTAGATCGATGCATCCAGTAGTGTTGGTTTCCTGCGTTTGTCTTTATATCAGCCTCACACGAATTGAAAGCCCAACGAGGCTAGAGAAGCAAGAAGCAACCGGACGTACAGCGCCCCACCGAACCACGCGTGTCCCACTTTATCACCCTTCAACTTGCCCTCCAAAGCGTCCAGAGTCTCCACACCATCCCTCTCGACTTCCTCCAGATCCAACGCTTTCCCCGCGCCGACTTTCCTCGCCCTCAACTTCTGGATCTCGGCGATCCGGCTCTGTCGGTCTTCTGAAGCGGCGTAGGAAGCCGCCCATCGTGAGAGGAGAGGGAGGTGGGAGAAGGAGGAAGTTGAGGAGGGTGAAGGGAGGTAGAGAGCAGCGAGGACGGCGGGGAGGAGCGTGGTGTGGACGAGGGCCGTGAAGGCGAGGTGGGACGCGTCGGGCGCCGTGTCGTCCTTCTCCTTCTCGCCGAGAGCACCGAGAGCGTTCCACGGACTCTTGAGCCAGTTCAGCACCTCGTCGCGACCCAACAGCTCGCCGTTGGGGAGGTGCAAGCTCGGGAGCTGGCCGTCGACCGCTCCGGCCGGGTTCGCGAGCCAGCGAACGTCAACCGAGTGCTCGAGGAAGCGGGCGTACGTCTGCGCTGTGAGGCTGAGCGGGTCGAGGGACTCGTGAGTGGTGCTCGAGGAAGGGAGGAGGAGCCACAGGGTTGGCGAGCTCGGGGTTGAGGGGTACGACGGCGAGGCGAAGGTGTGGAGCGGGAAGCGGGTCGCGAGCGCGCTGAAGAACGGCGGGAACGGGATGGATGCCATGTAGGTGTGAATGCTTTTGAGGAAGGAAGCTATTAGTGAGAGTTTGTCGATGGGGAGCGGGCGAAGCAGCGACGAAGGTGCAGGCTTTGAGGCCGGCAGCGAGCTGAGCACGGTCCAACTCCGCCGACGCGGTTCGTCGACCCGGAGGCCTCTACTTGTCTCCGTTTTTATGGATGTAGTGGATGTCTACCGGCTCGACAGAAATCTCTAGAAAACGCTTCTCAAGTTCTAAATCCGCTCGTCGGGAGAAATGTGAAAATTGGTGTGTTCAAGCTGCGTGAGTACGTGGCTTCAGAAACCTCGCATGACGGCAACCTCCCCACCCCCGTTATAATTCTCCCAGCTCTTAGGTGAGTACCCCAGTTCGTAGAAATGTAGACGTCTTATGATGGGAAAATGTTCTGCGGTGAGGGAAAGCAAACGGGACGCCACGTCGCGTACAATGCGTCGCGCTCGCTGCTCTTGCTTTCTGTCATCTCAGGACGTTTGTATTGTGAGAGAACGCTAGCTTCAGAGCCAGTAACAACCTATATTTTACTCCTGTGATGATCATCATCCGATGCTGCATGATGGTCGCAGGATCGCCGTTCCCACCCATCTCTCGTCCTGGACGGGTCCCTTCTACGCGGCCTGTAAATCTACCCCAGAAGACTAGAAATTGGATCGGAGCTGAGCAGAACCTCCTGCAATCTGCCTCTTGCCAGAATCTTTTTCACGCGACGTTGTCGTGTCTCACTCTATCGTGCGCAGGAGCAAGTCTCAGACACTTCCGCTTCCCAGGCGACTCTTGGGTTGCCCGGCGCTCAGGGTTGCCTTCGTTCCCTCACCACTGGTCGAGTGTCAGGAAAGGGAGCACTAAACTTCTGCTTTTACTGGCTACTGCAACCGTGTCCACCATCGGGAGGGAGGGATGAGTACGCTCCTCCGGACGCCGTCGACGTCCGTCTCCGTCGGCGGAGTCGGGACGATCGTCCGCGTCTTTGTCGTACTGTTGCTGGTGCTCGTCTCCCCCTCCCTAGCCAGCTGCACGGCCGATAGCAAAGACTGCCGTAAGTCTATTTCCAGCTACCACAGCTCCAAGGAAAGGACGGCAGCTGAACGCGATACACGCACCACCACCCTCCGCCACTGCTGCCTCAACATTCGTCCCCACACCTTTTTTTTGTCTCAATCCCTCGATCGCGTCCCCCCAATCGTCCAGCGCTCACGACCAACGCCGAAGCTCTCCTCGCCCAACACCTCTCCCTTCCACCATCCCTCAACTCTCCACCGAATACAAAGCTCAAACGGTCTCGAGTGAACAAGTTTAAACCCGCGTCCGGGTTCGGCAACAACAATTGCGTCGGAACGGACCTCACGCCGTGTGGCTCGGCTTGCGTGGACGTCATGTCCGAACTTTTCACTTGTGGTGGTTGTTCACTCGCCGTACGTTTCTCCTTCTCTTACCTTTCCGCGAAGTGGTGGTGGTTGCAAGCATTCCGGCAATGCCGTGAATGGCTTGCGGGCGCTTGGCAACGGTCCGCTCGGAAGCAACGCTAATCCTCTTCCTGCTTTCGGCATGGCTGGAATGTGATTCCAGGACGGAGGAGTAGATTGCACGGCCATCCCACACGTCGTGTCCGTCTCGTGTCGACACGGGCAATGTATAGTCGGTCAGTCCTCGTCCTCTTGCCCTGCGCCACGTGTAGACGGGCGTTGGCTGATGGCTTGTCCGGTTGGGCTACTTAGGGGAATGCGAGGAGGGATATCAACCGCATAAAGGGGTCTGTAGGAGGAAGAGAAGGGTCGTCATTGCCGCTATCCAGCCGGATGCTTTACGGTGAAGCGGGAGCGGAGGGGTGAGGAAGGGGAGGAGGTCGTTCGTACTCTGTGCATTTTCCGTACCCATATGTCGTTTCGTTTAATCTGTCGTTAGCATTTGTAGCTTTTTTTATAGGTCAATATTTCATTCAAAGTCATGCCTCGCCTCTTCGTAGAGTCCTTGCACTCCTGTCGCGACCCGAAGCTCGACTCTGGGACCTTCCAACTCGTTCGCGGGGGGCAGCGGGTCGGCCAATGTCGTCAAACACGTTTTAAATCGACAACCCTCTCTCTCTCTTTCTTTTGCACTCTCACCAGACCCCCAAACCTCACACCTTCCGACAACCGTTCCCACCCTATTCACCAGGGAACCCGAAGGAAATGATCGACGTCGACCGCGACCTTCTCGCGAAGGATTTGCCTTATCGAGGTGTGTTCACCTTTCACCGAGGATCACTGTTTGCTTCCTGATAGCAGATTACTGATGAGAATGAACATTCACGAATACAGTGCAGTTCGATCGAGAGTTCCTCTGCTTCACAGAAGAGTGAGTCTGTCCGCCGTACTCCCGCTCGAGGGGGTTCTCCCGAGTGGCGTGTAGTACGCCCGCTCCCGGAGGTGGTTCCCGAATGGCCACTGATAGAGCCCCTCGCTCGCTCTGGTGATAAAAAAAAGTGATGCAGAAGCTCTACACCGAACGGCGCCGCTGATCCTCCCCGTCGTGACCGAGATTGTCGATGGTGCCGGCCTTTATTCCTCGAAGGAAGTAAGACAAAGCTCACACTCACACTCCCCTTTCTTTTCATGGGCAACAGGTGTCTACGACCACCTCTTCGAATTCTCCTACACCAAACAAACGTTCCTAGTCTCCCGCGACACGGGCTACGAGTACGTTCCCCTTCCCCTTTTCCCGCACCTAAACACGTGGCAGGAGCCAGCTAACCCTCACGCGCGGACCCAGAGGCGACCTCGCAGACTCCCTAGCGAAGCTCACGGTCGATTCAGAGCAGATGAAGTACCGCAAACATTTCTTGAGCTTTTGGGCGGCGAGGATCTTGACGGCCAGGTACGAGGATATGAAGACGTTTGAGTATTTGGATAAAGTCGGGGTGCGTTATTCTGCTTCTTTGGCTTTTTTCTTGATTATGAATGTGGTAAAGGTGGGAGCTGATGTGGGCTGAGTGCGGGACTTGTGCAGATCATGCACATTGGGATGAGCGCGTTCAAGCATAGGGAGAAGAAGGCGCCGCTGAAAGTCGACTTGCACGTCTGTGAGTGGGTTTTCCTACCACTCCCAGATACGATGCTTGCTCATAAACTATGCATCAGTGTCCCTGACTCTAGGCTGGGTGATGGACGTCGTCATCTCGATCGTCATGGCGTTTCCTCGGAGCGTATTGGGCACAAGCGCAAAGACGGACTTTATGCGCGCGTTCAACAAGATCATGTGGATCCAGCAGGATGTGAGCTTGAGCTCATTCGTAAATTGAACATGTTTTATGTGACTGATTCCGTTCTGCAGCTCTTCGCCAGGCACTACACCCGCACAGACGAGGAAGCTGAAGTCCACCTGGCCAAGCTGCTCGCGGAAGAGGAAGAAGCGAAGAAGGAGGCGGCAGAAGAGGCGGAGAGGGCCAAGGCCGCTAAAGCGAAAGCTTTGGAAGAGGAAGAGAAAATCAGTGCTCAAGAAGCTGCTGCTGAGCTGCCGGAGGTCAAGGTTTGATGGCGGGGACAGTTTGTGAACGGGGCGGTGCGGTCCAATCGCGTAGCTCGTCCTCTGTTCTCCAGAGGCACCTTTGTAAAGAAAGTTCCTCACTTCTCTCGAGAAAACCCCCAAGATCCACACTGACAAATCTCCAGCGAGCCCCTTACCAGCCGCTAGGAGAGCTCGACACGGCCCTCGCGAAACCAAACGAGCTTACGTGGCGTTGGCCCCCGTTTCTTTTTCCCAGGACGGATGATGTGAGAAAGAGCCCAAATTATGGGTCTGGAGCAAATAAGGGTATTTTATTACAGTAACCACCTCCCCGGCAAGACGTCTAAGCTCTAATCTACCTGTGCCCCCATCCCACTCAAGAAAGCTGCCACCCGCGCTTCCCACCTCCCTCTCCCCCTTATCGCAGGCGGAAGGAGGACAAAACAATGTGGCTCGTCTACTTCCTCTACCCACTCTACCGCCTTATCACCAAACACTCCCCTCAACCGCTCCACCAGCACCCCAATCTCCGTCGAAAACAGCTCGGCTGACCCCGAGACGACGAGGACGTTCGGCGGGTCCACTCCTTCGTCAGCGTAAGCTTTCGCCATAGCTTGCATTTGAGGCAGCGACGAAGGCAGTGCCGGCGAGAACAACGGATGCCTCTTCCCTCCCTCCCCGTACTTTTCCACGTTCCACGGCGACTTCTCCCATTCCGCTTTAGAAGCATACGCCTCCTTCAACCTCGTCCCGTCCGACGGAAAGGCCGAGAATAGGTTTGTCAGGTACGCGTCGACGGCGTAAGTGAGTTGAGTCAGGTTTAGGAAGTCGTCGGTGAGGTGTGGTGGGAGGGAGCCTGTCCCGTACCCGCCGAGCTCAAACGACAAGTCGACCCAAGGCGAGTACAGGAGTACAGCTGATGGGAGGACAAGGGAGTCTGGCTTGGTCTTTGAGAGTGCGAGAGTCGTGGAGAGGTACAGGATCAAGCTCATCGCGAGTCCACCTTCAAAAGAAAAGCCACGTCAGTCGTTTCCCTCGACCCTGACGGTTAGTTGAAACCCCCGTCACACGCACCTCCGGCCGAGTCTCCCGCCAAGATAATGTCCTTGTACCCGAGGTCTTCCACCAGGTGGGCGTAGGCGGTGATGGCGTCCTGAAGCGCAGCTGGATACGCCTTGTCTGGTCCGGAGGCTTTGCGATAGTTGACGCCTGTTCACGCCCGCGTCACACTTATCGATTCAGCTTTGAAGCGGGACTGTTCGACTTTCATGTACATCACTTACCAACGATACGAAGATCTGACCAACGAGCAAGGTTGTAGCACCGATTGCCTTGCACCGGCGATCCTGTCACGTATCCACCTGGAAAACAGGCACGACTGTTCAACATCCCCATGACCTCGGAATCAACACTTGCCAAAGAGTCCAACTCACCACCAACAAGGTACAGCACGACTTTTTCGCCCTCTCTCGCTCTTCGAAACCCCACATCATCATCACCCACATCCCTCTGTAACCAAAACAGCGGCACCTCCTTCGGCTTCACCACCCCCCTCGGATCGACTGCTTCTCCTTCCACCCATGCTTCCTTGCCAGTCGGACTAGCTTCCTCGACGCGCACCGCGACTTTGTGTTTGTCCGGAAAGAAGCGCTCCAGAAGGATAGTGTTGACGGGGATGGCTCGCTCCGCTTCGGGCGTGATGAGAGGCGGTCCACCTCCTGTTCCTGGACCTGCAATGCAATCATTAGATGTATCAAAACGCTGAGGAGGAGCACCAGCACTCACCGACCCAAAGCAGACGCGAAATGATAGGATAGAGATACCGCTGACGCTTCGTCCACCTCCTCCTCAAGTGCGAACGGGGCAGCAAGAAAGCGGGAATGAAGCCCGCCAACGAAGGCAGAAGAACGGCGATAGTGACGACAACGAGATGTATCGGAAGAGTCGCGAGGAACCAGCTGAACCGAAGCAGCCGGAGGACCACCACTTCGGGACTCGAGAACTGGACGGAAAGATGACGCTCGATGGCTGGGATCGAAGGAGTGTAGAAGGATTGTGGGGTGGGCATGTAGCTCCGAGGGACGCCAACGCGTCTTGTGCTGCTGTCTAGCATTCTGGTGGTTGTGGTGGTTAAAAGAGAGAATGAAAGCCGAAGCGCACGGTACTCCGGTTCCGGGAGAGCCGCCACTCCGAAGTGATTCGCACGTGGTTGACGCGTGCTCCTCCCGTCTGAACATAGAAACTTGCACAAAAGACTCAAGGTAGGGTACAAGTAGTCTTTGCAGTCTTTCCGGTATCGAGAGTCTACATAAGGGTTGCCGATCATGCTCTGCTTGCTTCTACCGCCTCTCCTTCACCAATACCACCAACGCAACGAACGACGCCGCTGTAAAGGCCGCGAACAGTCCCAAAAGAAGGGAGATGTCCGGGAACCAGAAAGCCTTGAGAGAGGAAAAGACTTGACGTCAGTAAGAGCATTCTTGATCAACAGACACGGCAAGCGTCTCACCTGGGCCTTGAAACCAAAGATGCTCAAGATCGTGGCTGCTGGAACCTCGATGTCGACGCCATAGCGATGCTCGATGAGCTGGAGGTAGCGAACCTCGTTGACGAGGAGGCCCTCAAAAGCGGCGTGGAAGAACGAGGTCGTCTCGAGCCATTGGAGGTACGAAGGGAGCTTCTCGCGGTTGATGAGCAGGCCGGCGAACAACAAGCTGTAATGAACGCGTCAGTTGACTTGCAAAAAGCCTGTAAATGGAACGTACGCACTTGAAGAGCATCACCAGACTTCCGATCAAGTTGGCGACTCCCGGATCCTTAATCAACACGCTCAAGAAGAGCACGACGCTCGACGCCGTGAGGTTGAACAACACGAGCACGAGAATGAACCTCCAAAACGACCCAACGGTAGGCACAAGTCCGACCGGACCATAAATGATCGCACCAAGGACGAACGGCGGGATGACGCGGAGAGGGACGATGTCGAACAGGAGCTTGGCGGCGAACCAAGTGATGGGGGAGTAGTAGCCGTTTGCTCGCTCGCGGGTGAACAGGTGACGTTCGGCGGCGAAGGCGTTGAGGGTCGTCAAGCAGCCAAATCCGAAGAGGGCGAGGCAGAAGAAGAACAAGCCCATGCGGTTCTGGAAGCCGGGAATGTCGTTGCTGAATATGAAGAGCGTCAGTGTGTCCACAATGTCGTGAGGAGTTAAGAAAGCCTACGTCAAATCCTTGAAGAGGAGCGCGCAAATGACTGGAAAGCAGCAGTGTCAGAGCTCAGTCCTAGTTGCATGAAGTACCACGTGGCTCACCAGCAACGATGACCGAAACAGCATAGTGCGACAGCATGAGCATCGGGTTCCGGTAGAGATTCTTGAACGACCTTCCGCTCAGGATCACGAACTGCGACCACCACCCAGCGCGTCGGTACGAGCGAAGCACAACCGGCTCTCCATCAGCATGGCCATTCGCTGTCGCCGAAGTCGTCGCCGCCCTGATCTCGTCCTCCGTCTTCCTCTTCGCGTCTGACCCTACATACGCCTCCACCAAAGCCGCGATTCGAGGCGTGAGAGCAGGAGGCGTAGCGGGAGTAGAGTTGTTGCCGAAGAAACGACCAAAAGGGCTGCCGGGTCCCTCGACGGCCGAGTTGGGGCGAGTAGCGAGCTCCGTCTCATCGTTGCCGCCAGATGGGTCGGTGACAATACTTGTTCTGGATCGCCTGACGCCGAGCTCTGGGTCCGTGACGGGAACGGCATCCTCCTCGCCTTCGAGCTGGATCAGAGCAGCCTCCGCTTCGGCGTGTCCCTCGGGCTTCTCGTCCTGCATCGTGAGGTCGACTGAGTGGAGCACCATTAGCTTCAGGAATCAAATACATCTACTTCGAAAAACTCACTGAGGTAATCAGCGATGTTGAATCCAGGAGGGCAAGCCCATCCGACGCTCGAAAAGTACGACTGGCAGTCCTTGGCATTGCCCGAGTAGATGAGCTTCCCACTAGCGAGGAGAAGGAGCTTGTCGAAGAGGGCGACGATGTTGGAGCGAGGCTGGTGGATGGTGAAGACGACGGTACGTTTGTAGGTGCGAGAGAGTTGCACGAGCGACTCGACGACGTTGAAGGCGTTGAAGGAGTCGAGACCTGAGTCCGACACGTCAGCATATGAAGAGGACTTGGAAGCTAGATGAAAGCGCACCAGAGGTAGGCTCATCGAGGTAAAGAATCGAAGGACTCGTCACCAGCTCGCAAGCGATGCTCACCCTCCTCTTTTCACCCCCAGAGATCCCCCTGATTCCCTCTCCACCGATCCTCGAATCCCTAATCCCCAAAATCCCGAGCTCATGCATAGTCTCCAGCACCCTCATCTTTTTGTCCTCGTAGCTCATCTCCCTGGGCAACCGCAACAACGCCGAGTAGAGGATCGTCTCGTACACCGTCAACGTCGGCATGAGCGTGTCCTCCTGATCGACGAAACCGACGACACGGCGGTACTCCTGATCCCCGACCTTCTTCCCGTTGACCATGATGGCTCCACCAACCGATCCGCGTTTCTCCTTCTTCGCCAACAGGTCGAGCAACGTGGACTTTCCAGCTCCCGAAGCTCCGATGATGGCCATGATCTCGCCAGGCTTGACGGAGCCGGTGACGCCAGACAGGACCAATCTACCGTTCGGGAGAGTGTAGGTGAGGTTCGCGAACTGAAGTGCGGCGGGGATGTGTTCTTCGAGGAGGGAGTTGGAGGCGTCGTCGGTTGAGCTGCCTCCGAGGCGAATGCGGCCGCCGAGGAAGGTGTAGTCGAGACGGGTTGACGATCGTCCGAGGTACCAGAACACTAGCAGAGACCCTGTAAGCACTTTATCTTCTCATGAGAAAAGAAGTGTCTACAAACAAAAGAGTCCAGAGAGGAGAACAGCAGCGATGATGACGATGCTGATGACTACCCATCGCTGATCGTCCGGCTTGGGCGGGAGCTACAGTTTTTTTTAAAAAAAAGTCAGAAATGGTCCCTTGACTCTGTCTTGGAAACGCACCACGAATCCAGGCACTTCAGACGCCCTCAAGCATTCTCCGCTGCTACACTGGAGGGTGATGAAGCTATCGCCGAAAATGTCGTTGATGAGACTGTTCATCGCCGGCTCCTCGAACTTGCTTCCCTCTCCGGTCCTGCTGCTGAACTTTGCCGGACCCGCAATCTCCTCCGTGAGAAAGTCGGAGATGTCTGGAGAGCGCACAACGCGTCAGCTGCTATGCGCCACGTGCGCCCTCCCTCTCAATCCTTGCTTTATCAACTCAAGGAACCAGCGACTCACCAACACTCCCATCTTCACCACACAGCATCTTCCCAGGCACACAAGCGCACTCCATACTCTGGCAACTCGACTCGGTGTAGTTACTGTCGTACCCCATCTCGAACGTCGTCGTACAGTTGGACAACGAGCAATAGAACGACTCGACCCTCCCGATCCAGAACTGGAAGCCACACGTCTCTGACGGAACATCGCAGGTGAACGTGACTTGGGGCTTGCGGTCGGGGAGCATGTCGAGGATCTTGCGGTCTGCGAGCGGGCAGTGCGTGGGGAGGAGAGGAGGCTGTCAGTGGCGTTCTGGTGCGAGGGAGGAAGGAGGAGGGGAAGGCGAGACGCAACTGGTTACGTCGCACATCTGGTAGACTTCTCTGACTACAGCGCCGGACTTGTAGCAGACTGGGGCGTCCTCGTCGTCGGCTTCGTCGCCTCGCTTGATGCCGGTGACGGGGTCGCGGAGCACGAGGTCGGTACAAGCCGCGTCGGTTTCGCAGACTGCATAGCTCGGGGTTAGGACGAGATGGTTGCTGTGTCTAGACATGGGAAATAGAGCGAACCATTGCAGTTGAGTCCGCCCCACCCTTCCTCGCACTCGCAGGTGTCGCCCTCGCGGGGGTAGCGATCCTGACCATCGGCCAAGGAGCCACACACTGAGACCATCCCATCTGGTTAGCTGACGCATCCTCCACCCTCCACTTCAACGATCCGAGCCAACTCACGAGGTTTCGAGCAGTCCTCGCCGCCGAATCCAGCGGGACAGATGCACTGCCCGTTGTAATCGTTGCACACGCCTTGTCCACCGATCCCAGCATCAGCACCCATCCCTCTTCCACCAACAAGGATGCAACGACTGACCAGTATTCTGACAAGTAAAAGCCGGCAGGACACAGTTGAACGGGTTGCACGGCGGACAGTCCTGCCGTGGCGGGAGCAGTCCCGGCGACCAAGGCGCCGCCGAGACGGGGCTGGTGAGCGCCGCCTGCTGCTCCCTCGCGAGGACGACAGCTCGTGACGGTCGAGACGAGAACGTCGCGTTCGGGAACGGCGATAGAGATTCGAGCAGGCGCGGGCTGGTGCTCGAGCTGGACGTCGCGGAGACGGAGGTGAGGCTCGCGAAGGCGACGACGAGGAGCGAGAGTGGGGCAGTGGCAGGAGGGAGGGATGGCCCACGATCTGAGCGGGTCGTCCACCTCATCTTGGAGGATCTAACAACTCGCTATAGTGAGATTAGTTGCTGACGAACGAGAGAGCCGAGTTGGGGAGTCCAACAAGGCCCCGCGTTGGCCGGGCGCGCAGAGGACGTCAGCGCCTCGCCCTCAGTGCGCCGGTAGGACCACGTGGCGTTGTTTACTCGGGTGCCTTCTCCCCTTCAGAGGGTCTAATTGCCGTCAGAGTTGCGAAAGTGGCACGAATGATCTTCTTGGAGGGTGGCGAGGGCGTGCTGCCTCTCAGAGCAAACACCAGCTGTTCTACTGCCACGTAGCGGATCGCAAATGAAGAACCCAATGAACATTTCGCAACAGATGGCTTCCTAAGCAGCAACAAATACACCCGCAGCACCCATCCCAGTACCAATACACATGCTCGTAACCAACACCTTGCCACCACGTCGCTTGAGCTCGTGCAGGCCCGTCGCGACTTGTCGTGCGCCAGCTGTCATAGGAGATAGAGAAAGTCAGCTATGAGGTGTAAGTGACTGGCTAGAGAAATAAAAGGAACGCACTGCAACCCAATGGGTGACCAAGGGCGATGGCACCGCCGTTGACGTTGACCTTTTCGTGAGGAAGACCGTCCTGGTCGACCAAGTAAGCAAGCATCGACGCGAACGCCTCGTTGATCTACAATTAGGGGCTGTTAGTATCTTGAAAGCGTCGGTACTGCGATGGTGGCAAAAAGCTCACTTCGAAGAGGTCCACGTCCTCACGAGTGATGCCGGCACGGGCGAGAGCCTTGGGAATGGCGTAAGCTGGTCCCTGTGATCACAGTAAGCCATAGTCAGTAATCGAGAAACGTAAATTTGAGCAAGGCGGAAAAGGAAACTCACGATGCCCATGATCCTGGGCGGCAACCCCGCGACCGCGGTGCACACATGCTTGCCCAGAATCTCCAACCCGAGCTGCTCAGCCTTACTCCTCTTCATCAACAAAACTCCTGCGACGCCATCCGTAATCTGACTCGCGTTCCCTCCCGTAGTCCTACTCTTCCCCCACTGAGGGAACGCAGCCCTGATCTTGCCCAATCCCTCCGGCGTGGAATCACCACGAATCCCATCGTCCTTCAAGACGGTGACCTTCTCGCGGGCGGGAGCAGGGCCGGTGGTTGAGGCAGGGGCAGTAGGGTAGCGGAGTGCTTCGATGGGGAGGATCTCGGCGTCAAAGTGGCCGGATTTCTGGGCGGCGCCGGCACGTTGCTGGGAGATGGCGGCGAAGTAGTCCATGCGCTCGCGGGAGATGTTGAAGTCCTCGGCGACGTTCTCGGACGTCCATCCCATTGGCTGTTCAGTTTTGAAGTCAGATTTTTTTTAACTCGAGGGTCTGAAGGAGACAGTAGGTAGACTGACCATGGTGGCATCCTTTCCGGCGGGGAGGGCGAGGACCTCGGGGGCCCACACGCTGTTGCCGTTGTCCTTGTTGGCCGACATGCTCTCGAATCCGATGGCGAGACCAATCTCAATCTCGTCGTTGCCTATCAACTCCTCGTCAGTCGTGAACTTTTTGATCGAAGGCTCGAGAAAAAAGACCGACGGATCTGGTTGGCAACGTTGGACACGGCCATCAAGCCCGACGAGCAGAAGCGGTTGATGACCTGCACGGGCACCGACTCGGGAATGCCACCAGCGAGAGCAGCACTTCTGGCGTCGTAAGCCGCGACTGGGGAGAGACAGTAGCCTGAAAGTACAGACACGATGGTCAGCTCTCTTGGCCCCGCCTCGCAGATTTCCGGCAAACTCGGACGTACCGACAGAGATGTCGCCGATCGCAGCGGGGTCGACACCCATCTTCGGGATGAAAGCCTGTAACAAGATCCTGCATCAGTTTCCGTTCTATCCCTCGCACTGAGGCACGAGTTCCATCCTCGACAACAAGCCGCCACCCGAAGTGCGCGCCTCGCGCTCCTCCCTCTGGCAGGACAAAAAGGGCAAACGCACCTTGAAGAAAGCGATGAGGAGTTCCTGCGCTCCCATATCCTTGAACCCACCTTTCCCAGCCTTGCACAACGGCGATCGGTGAGCGAGGGTGATGACAACGTCGTCGGGCGACTTGCGGAGCAGCTTGTCGACGCCGGACGTGCCTCGGAGAGAGTCGATCGCGCTTTGCAAGGTCATTGTTGTTTTCTCAGGGGTAGTTATAAAGTAGTGGAAAGTGTGAGAGTGAGAGGAAGGAAGGGAAGGAAGGAGGCGAAGGGCTGGAGGAGGACCGACCCCGCGTTGGACCCGCCGGGACTTCGGCAATTCAACGCGCGTTTGATACCCTGCGCCTCCACGCCGGCCTTCAAGCCAGGAGCAAAGCCGGTGGTTTGGCCGGTGCCCTCGCCTCGCCTCGCTCCGAGCCTTGGCTACTTTTCATGAATTCGAGAAGAAATGGGGAAAGAACGGAAAGAAAGTCTGGTGATCAAAATTAACAGAGACAGGGTATGAGCGGAGAAAGAGAGAGACGACTCCAAGGCACTACACAAAGAGAGAGGGTTACGGGGTGGGTGTTGCGAGTAAAAATCGGGGGTAACGAGAGAGAGAGAAAAGGGAGAAGGGAGTAAAGGAGGGAACGGAACTAAAGCTAATCCAACACGACTGTACATCTATACACTATGGAAGGGAAGAAACCTAAGGAGCAACCGCGGCAGCCTCCTCCCTCGCGACCTGGCCCACACTAATTCCACTGACCCGCACTCGGTACAAGCACGTATAGTGCGAGTCCCCATGGTTGCTAAGAATCTTGACAATCACCACCGACACGGGGATCCTCAACTGCCTCGCAGCAGCCGTGACCGGGAACGTCTGGATCGGCGAGCTCGCCGACGTGTCGTACGCCCCCGCCGCGAGTAGGATGTGGTTAGGCGTAGGAGGCAACGACATGGCCGGCTCGTCCTCGAGAGGCGCTCCGGACTCGTACGCTTTCTTTCGCTCCGCCGCTTCCTGCACGCGGTACTCGCCCAACTTTGCCACGTCATCGACTTCCTCGACGACGCCCCAGACTTCGAACTCCTTGGGCGCGCTCGAGACGTCGCCGTCGAGCGAGACGTCGACAGAAGCATGCTCGATGGTGATGTGCGATGGGACGATCTGGCGACTGAGGAGGATGGCGAGCTGGCCGTGACTGCCGGCGAAAGGCCAGCATCGACCGAGACTGTTGTCGTGGTGGAGCGCCGTGACGGGCGGAAGGCCAGGCGTCGACGCCGCGCCGGTGAGCCAGGCAAGGGCGTTTGACGCGAAGCCGATAGGACGAGCTTCGTAAGTCGGTGAAGTGAGGGAGGGGATAACGCGTCCTCCAGAGGAGAAGAGCGCAAAGTCGGGGCGAGCGAGAACGTCCTTCGAGTACTTGACGAGCGCCGAATCGACGACCTGGGCGATAAGTTCCGACACGTTGACACCGTCGCCGGTCTTGATCGTGACTTGGGAGGTGTCGGACGAGCGATGGAAAGGGTTGAGGTGGGAAGCGAGCGAGTCCTTCTCCTTCTCCTTCTTCATCTGCTCCTGTTTCGCCACCTTGGCGAGCAGCTCCTGTCCAATCTTCTCGACGTTCTCGTTCGACTTGGCCTCAAAGTCGAGCTTGAGCTGCTTGAGCTCCCGACGAAGCATGTCGACGAAAGTCTTTTTCGTGACAATGGCGTCCGAGCCCGTTCGCGAGCTGATGTCCAAGTTGATCAAGCTCTTGAGCGAAGCCTCGTTGGCAGCGAGGAACTCCTTCCAGGTCGGCTGCTTGACGATCGGCGCCGGAGGTGCTGAGCCCTTCCCATCGCTGACAGGTCGCTTCGCCATCTCCCTCTCCACCTTATCGTCGACGAGCTCCGCGACCTCGTTCTTCTCGGCGAACGCGTCCTTGAGGTGTTTCCAAAACCTCGGGTCGATCTCCAGCTGGCCGTCCTCGTCCAACTGAACCGCAAGATTCGACGGCAACCTCGCCTCGATGGCCTCCAGCGCGATCGTCGCGATCCTCTCCGCGTCGATCCCATTCTGAACGTCCTTGGCGACCTGAGCGACCTTGGTGCCGAGCGAAGCGATCTCCTTCCCGACGGATTGGACGCCGTTCTGGAGCTGACGAAGTTCCGCCTGGTCCGCGACGTGCTCCTCGCCGAGGTACTTGACTCTAGCAACGAGCGCCTCGAGATCCTTCTTGACGCCCTTGACGTCCTTACTGAGGTCGCTCGAGTCCTTCGCGCCCGTCGACTCGAGGGTGGCGATCGCCTTCGTCGAGCGCTTCTTCTCCGTCTCGAACGCGTTCTCGAGGTCCAACACTTGGTCGGTGATCTTGTGGACGAGCTTGCGGTCCTTCTCAGCTTTCGAACGCTCGGATTCGGACACAGTTGAGAGCTGGCCCATCGCTTTCTCCAGCATGCTAAGGCGGTTGACAAGCTCTGGGAGGGAGTCGACGGGAGCGGAAGGAGTGGAGTAGGTTGACTTCGAGGAAGATGAGAAGAATGGGATATAGTCGAAGACGCTGTGGCCGACGGTGGTGGGCGGTGGTGGTGCAGGACGTGATCTTCGCCAACAACGTGGTCAATGACGTGTCCAATCACGACCGAAAGAGAAGACTCACAGCGCCGAAATAAGAAGCAGGAGCACAGCCAGCGCGGCGATACCAACCCTAAAAATCTTTCCCCAGTCCAACAACGGGTTCCTCACTTCCTTCCACGCCTTCCACACCAACGTCCAAAGCGGCTTCAACACCTCCCCAACCTTCCTCCCCACGGATCCCTCACCCTCTTCCTCAGGCTCCTCCCTGATACCATCCAAAAACGGCGCCTGAACCGGCGGCCCTGGGATCCTATTCCTTTGCCTGAGGCCCGCACCACTCGTCCCCACCCCATTCGTCGCCGCCTTCTTCTGCGCCTCCAAAGCCGCGACGATCCTCTCCTCCTCGCTATAATCGTAACTGCTCCCTCTAACACCCGAATCGTCGTTACTCGTGTTCTGACCGAGACTCCTGTCGAACGCTGCGAACGCTGGGTCGGGAGAGAAAGCGCCAGGACCACGAGGGCCGGGAGAGGAGAAGATCGGCGCGGAGGGCGAGGGGGATTTCGGGCGGAGGAAGAAGGAAGTCGCTGGAGCTGGTGTGGCGTCGTCCTGGCTGTTGTAGTTGTCCTGGCTCGGGTCGTAATCGTACCCTCCCATGTCGTCGCCGTCACCTGATCCCGATCCGAAGCCGTCGACCGATCGTCGCCCTTTACGACCTTTCCTCTTCTTGCCCATCCAGACATCGCTGTCCCTCCTTCCAATAGGGATAGCCTGCGAAAGCCCTCCACCACCACTAGCCCGTCCCTTGCCCTTCTTCTTTCGCTTGCGCCCCGCGTCGTCGGAGTACTCGGACGACTCGTCGGCCTCTGCTTCAGAAGTCTTGCCAGGTCGGTACGTCGCGTCTCCAAACTTACGTCGAGCCGTCGGGGACTTTTTCGTGCTCGCTGCAAGGCGTTGACGCGTCGTTAGCTTCACGCGTGGGTGATGTAAACAAAGAAAGGACGCACAGCCAGCAAGCACGACCTCGTCGTCCTCCTCCTCGTCTTCTTCGTCCACTCCGGCTTTTCTCGGCCTCTTGGCCTTCCCTCTGGCGAGTTCATCTCCAAGCTCCTCCTCACTGTCGAGCAACTCGTCCTCGGCGGATGGTTTGAACGTCGGGTCCTTGGACGTCCTCTTCTGCTCCCAGCAACCACCATCAGCTCAATCCTCACCACAAACCAGAAAACCCCACTCACCTTCCTCTTCTTTCCTTCATGTCCCTGACCCATCACCGTCTCCTTTTTCCCGTCGTCCTCCTCCTCCTCCATCTCGTCCTCCTCGACCTCCTCCCTCCTGCCCTCCCTCCCAATAATGACCCTCCCATTCTCGTCCCTCACAGCAGCCTTGAACGCCACCGCGATATTAACACTCGTGTTCTGCACTCCACTCGACGACGCGCCTGCCCCACCACTCGCACTACTAGACGACACGGGCTTGTTCGCGTTGCGAGGAGGGGGGAACGGCGAGCCCGTGTCCCGACTCCTCTGCTTCATCCTCCCGTACCGCACTTGGGCAGGTTCCGTCGCTCGTCCGATGGAAGAAGCCGAGGGTCCGCCTGCTACGCCACCCATGTCGGTGCTCCCGCTGACGATGGATTCCGCGTCGTCGCGATCTCGTGGTCCCGCTCCTCCTCCGGCTCCGCGAGGTGACCCTCTGGCGGGCGTTGGGTTCCCGAGTGAAGGCGCACCATAAGCGTATGAAACTGAGTGAAAAACGGAGTGAAGTCAGCCTAAACGAGCAGAAACGTGAAGGACAGGGGGACGGAGAGCGGACCAGGGATCGAGTGGGTGGAAGCGCGTCGTTCGTGTGATGAGAACGAGGGCGATGCGGTCGATCCCTGGGAGTTGGGCGGCCGGGACGAGGACGACGAGGTTGGTGGTGGTGGCATGCCCCCCCTTGCTCGTGTGCTCAGAGGTGCTGGTCGTGAGGCGGCGAACGAAGGAGGAGGAGGGGGCGCGTGCAGCGAGAGGAGGTGGGTGTGCTGTTGTTTTGAACGAGGTGGTGTGATGGTCCGCGTGGGGCTGAGGCTGGGTGCGGGCGGAGGGAGGCGGACTGGGTGCTGCAGCGAATTATTGATGTATTATTTCGTTGTTGCTCAAGGGCGAGACGAGGGATGCCGTGTCGAGGTGTGCAAGAGAAGAAAGGGCAGCCCCAGAAACAAGGGGCCAAACGCGAGCGAGGGCCACAAAAGGGAGGGCGCGACAGGAGGGTCCGAGTCCGACCACACTCGGGGTGTTTTCGTCCGTCGGCGTTCGAGCTCGACCAATGTTCGAAAGCTGAAGCTAAGAGCAGCTGAAGCAAATGTTCAAGAAAGTAACACGTAGAAAGAAAGGGAGCGGCCTGAAACCAAGTTTGCGAAGCGAGAGCCCCGAGCCACGCAAAAACGCACGGTCCTTTGATGCGTTCGTGATGTGGGAAACTAGTGACCATCCTCAACTTCGTTCGCTAAAAGCGAACAACTCTTCCAGAAACAGACGAGCGGAGTAAATGTAACGAAGGGCACTCTGTATGACATTGCTAATTCGACACGTGTAGGAGAAGGAGGAGGAGGAGGGGGAGATGCTAAACGGGAGGGGATCGTAGGTGGATAAAATGCAAAAAAGGAAGGACACCAGATACTGTGCGGTGGTCTACAATGGTATACGAGTGAACGCCCGGAAAACATGCTGTTGCTACAACCCTAAACCTTGGTGGACCCCCTCCTCAAAAACGCCCACTTGCTCCCCTCCTTGCCCTCCTCGTCACCCACTCCACCAGACTTGCCACCAAACAACCCTCCGAACCCGATACTCGTCTTCCTCCTCCCCATCCCACCACCCAACTCGGACGCCGGACTGCCCCCCCTCCTCATCTCCGGCGGCGGCGTAGGCGCCAACGAGCTCGCCGACGAACGACGAGACGACGCAACGGGCGCAGCGAGGTAACTGCTGTGGTGGTGAAGAGTAGTGGTAGAAGCCAAGTTGTGGGAAGCGGCCGAAGGCGGGTTCCTAGGCTGGCGACTCTCGCGTCGGTCGAACGGCGACACGTCCTCGCTCTCCCAAGGCGCGATCGCTTTCCGCTTCGCTTCCTCCGACGGCGTGAGCGAGAAGGAAGAAAAGTTGATCGCGGGCGACGTCGGGATCGGTTGGGCACTCATGTCGGACGTCGTGGAAAACTCGGAACAGTCGGAGAGCGTGGGCGACGCAGGAGTGACGGGGATCACCGCCGACGTGTGCTCCTCCTCGAGTGGTGCGGTCGCGATCTTGTTCTCCTCCGTCGCTGGTGCTGGTGTAGAGTGCAGCGAAAGCGGGAGGAGGAGCGTCTCCTGAGAATGGAACGTCGACGTCGCGATCGACGCACTCGACTGATCCCACCCCGTCCCAGTCGGGAGCTGTCGCCGCGACCCCGCGACGGAATCCCCACTGCCCGCACTCACGCCCGACACGCTCCCACCCGAACTGACCTCGTTCGACCTCTGCGAGATGACACTCAACGTGCCAGAACTCCTAGGCCGTCTCGCGGACGCGTACGGGCCATTCGGTCGCCCACCGAACCGCCGTCGAGAGGACGCGTCGCCGTGGCCGCCGGCGGTGTGCGCCATCGAGAGATTAAAGTACGGCTCGTTGTGAGGGAGTTGGAAGCGGGAAGAAGAAGAAGTCTTTGGCGTCGGAGGCTCGTTGTCGACCATTGGCGAGTCGTCGTTCACGATGGGCGAGTGACTCAACCCCGAAGCGACGTACGGCATCGACGTCCTCCGCGACGCGAGGCCGCCTTGCGTCGGCGGCGACGGCGACCTCGAAGGCTCCCGACCAGTAAACTTGGCCTTCGTCTTGACCGGTGCTCCCGGTTCCCACTGCTCAGAGCGTTTGCGCACGCTCGCCGGATTGCGTCCCTGCTGAGGCGGTGTAGGCACCGAAAGCCAGCCTTCGTCCTGCTCGGCGCGGGACATCGAGCCGACGGACCTCGTCGGCGAGGGCAGGGCGTCGAGGATGGGCTCGGAGGTGTTGGTGTCGATGCTGAGGACAAAATTGGAAGCGCGACGAGTGCCCAAAGCCGACTTTTGTGACGCCGACGACGACGCGTGTCTCGGCCGCCACGGGAGACCATGAGGGCCGTAGATGCGCGACTCGGCTTCCGCGATCGCCAGGTTCTTGCCATAGACAGCTTGAGCGTCTGCTCGCTCCGAATCCGACGCGGCGGTGAGGATGACGGGCATGGGGTCGAGCTCGAGCGTCTCGGAACCAGCACGGCTCTTGACGTGGATCTTGACGTTGAGCGAAAAGGTCTGGGTCGCGAGGATCGTCTTGCACGTCTCGCCGTTCGAATACCGGTAGAGGGACTTGGTTTTGGGGATGAGGAGAGCCGAAGAGATGTTGACGCCAAACCCTGGTTCGGAGATCTCCATCGTGCCCATGGGCTGGGTGATGCGTGCGCCGAGTCGTGGCGACGGCGTGCTTCCCTCTGCTGGAGGGGTTGGGAGGAGCGACTCGCGGGGAGTGAAATATGAGTCGGCTTCTGATGGTGAAGCCGTCCATGTCGGGGAGGGGAGAGGTGATTCGCGGGAGACGGAATTTGAGCGCTCGAAGAACGACGAGCGACGCTTCGACGCGCGACCTGTTCGCGACGGGTCGTTGTGGGCGTGATCCTCGTCGGTGATCAAGGGGAACTCGATTTCCTCGTCGTCTTCCGACTCTATTGTCGATGGAGGGGGGTTTAATTCCAAGGCGACGTGGCGGTTGAGGACGACGGAGATGCGCTTGACGTGGATCGAGGCGTCGTCGCGGTGGAGGAAGACGGTGAGGTCGATGGGGTCGCCCGGGCCGTACGCGGATTTGGCGGTGCTGATGGAGAAGTGGAAGTTTTTGATAGAGGGGGTCGAAGGCGAGCTGGAGCTCCATGAGGGCGGCGGGACGATATATTGGAGCGGCGAGGGGTTGAAGCGGATGATGGGAACCGGGACCGTCACGAGTTTGCGCGAGCCACTGACGGTGGATGATTTATGGAAGATGACTGGTTGGTAGAGATGAGTTCAGTTTCTGCCAAGGGCTTGTAAAGAGGGGAGACGCACCAGCTTCGACCTGCCACCAAACTCTATAGTGCTTGTAGGTACACGTCGACGCTCCGCCCGCACTGACGGGCACGGTGATCCGGAACCTCTCCTCCAGATCGCCCAACAACCCCCACTCCTCATGGTCCTTCTTACTCCAAATCACGTCCGCCTGGTCGTACAACACCCTCAACTCTCTCGACCGTTTCCCGCGCCTGGACGAGTCGGCCTCGTAGCATCTCAGCCGCACGATGAGTTTCGACGCCTTGAGGAGCTTCTTGTCCTCCTCGACGTTGGTTCTGACCACACCCTGGACTATGACTTGAGTCAATCCGAGGGCGCCCGTGCATGGGAAGAAGCGCTGGTGGTTCCCGCGGTACGGCGTCAAAGTCAGGCCGACCTGCAGCAGCGCAAACGTGCGGACGCGCGCGTACACACCGTCAGCTCATTTCTTTCACTACCTCCGACCTGCTGAACAAATAAACGCACCATGGCACCGAGAGCCGACTACGGCAAACACACTCTCCTACGCTGAGGAACCCGTCGAGCTTTTTTTCTTTGGCTTTGCCCTGCGCTGGGTCGGGGAAGATGAGGTGACGCCCTCTGGCTGGACGAAAACGCGATCGGCGGGCGGGGCGGCGGCGGCGGCGGGCTTGGTGTTGACCGACGGGAAGTGCTCAGTCCAATAGCTGTGCGAGAGGTGGGTGGTCGGAGTGCAGGAGTGCAGAAGGAAGAGGATTCCGGGAGTGCCAGGGGAGGGGAGGGGGAGCACTAGGAAGCGAGACTAACGCGCTACGCTCGTAGCTGGCGCCTGCCCGAGTCGGAGAACCACACTAACGGCGTCCGTCCTCTGGGCGCGGGCGCTTCGTGCGGGAGTGTCGGAGGTAGGAGCGACGAAACGCGCACGAGAGTATGGCTGGAGAAGGGGGGGGCGATGGATGGGTAGAAGGGAGGGGCGAGTGGCAGCTGAGTTGGCCCGGTCAGCTCAAAGCAGCCAGGGCAGCCAGGCGGGCGCCGGGGAGGGCCAAGGGCGGGAGATCGAGGCCCGCGACGCTACTTTAAGATTCGACGCTAGCGAATCGCCCGCTTCCAACGCGGAACGACAGAGGAGGGAGGCTGATCTGATCGTCGCCCAACCCGAAACAGGTCACGAATTGCATTTCTCCTCCCCCTCAGCACTTCTCCCCGCTCCCCGTCTGGCTGGCCGTTCCTCCGTAACTTCGAGACCCGAGCCCAGCATCATCGCCGCGAATCCTAATCCAGGACCCAGATACCTAGAAGTCCACCGAGATTATATTGCCAACGATGGCCAGAATAGGACAAGCTGCCCTCTCGCGGTGACACGTCGCCTCCCTCCCTCCCTTTCTCTGCCCTGCCATCGCCCGCGACCGCGTGGTCAACCCTGCGCGTCTCCTCGTCTGCTCCGCTCCCCGAATAAAGGGACATCCGCTTTTCGAAAAAAAAGAAAGCCGTGCAAAGGGTTGAAGATCCTGTCTCACCCCGTTCAACCCGAAAGTCCACCTCCACTCGCCGGCGTGGCCTCTCGCGTGGCCCGCCATCTCGCCCCCTCACGAGCGCGCGCCTGCGCCCCCTGGCAACTCAAAACTCAACACGCATTCAAATCGACGACCGGACAGTCAGGTCTTCCTTCACAACGGCAACCTCAAAAGTAATCCAGAATTGTGTGTGTGTTATTCGCTGCAAGAGTTACACAGGCCTAAACGAGTTGTTTTTTTGCGGCAGTTGGCATTTTTGGTGGCTCGATCGAGGTGCGCGGGGCGAGCGAAACGTCGCTCGCTCAGAAGAATCCGCTGCTCGAAAGATCCTTGGAGGACGAGTAGTCCCTCTTCTCAGCACTCGGCTGCTGGCCGTAGAAGCCCTGCTGGCCGCCATACTGAGGCTGGTTCTGCTGGCCTGGAGCACCACCCGGGGCTGGACGGCC
Source organism: Pseudohyphozyma bogoriensis (assembly GCA_024364755.1). Taxonomy (NCBI): domain Eukaryota; kingdom Fungi; phylum Basidiomycota; class Microbotryomycetes; family Chrysozymaceae; genus Pseudohyphozyma; species Pseudohyphozyma bogoriensis. The sequence goes on from JALBUQ010000096.1 coordinate 32,494, forward strand.
GTAACCGCCAAGGCTAGGCTGCGATCCAGGCTGGGAGTGCGACGGCTGCGAAATGAATCGTTTTAACTCTCGGTGATCTTGACTCGACGGTTTGAGACGAGTAGCAATTTACCTGCTGGTGCTGGCCGGGGTACTGGGATGGACGACCAGGGAAAGGCTGAGGCACGCCGTAAGCGCCGCCGTAAGCTGTTCGTTCGTCACAAAGGGAGGGCCTCGGTCAGCGTGGAGCCCGATCCAGATGCACGGTGACAAGCTTACGGTGCTGCTGGCCGTACTGCGACTGGAGCGCGTTGTAGTTTGGCGGTACCTGGTAAGACTGGCCCTGGAAACTGCATGGCCGCCAAGAGCGAGGAAAGCAGAGGAGGAAGACGAAAACGAAAACGTGGTCAGCGATCGCAAAGTCCGAGAAACAAAATCACGACAACGAACCCTCCGTAGTAGCCGTAAGGCTGGTAGTAAGGCATCATGCCGTAAGGCTGCTGGCCAGGAAGAGGCTGGTGCTGCTGCTGGGGCTGAGGAGTCTGGCTCGAAGGCGCCTGCGACGAGCTCGAGTCGTCCTGGCGAGGGAGAGGCGACGAGTTCTGCTGGAAGCCGTTGCCGGAAGGAACCTGGTTGTACTGCTCGTAGAAGCTCTGCAAAAATGAGCGCAAAATAGACGAAGGGCGTTAGCGACTTGTCGAACAATTTGGCGCCAACTCATCGCAGCCGCGTTGCCACGGGCCATGTGTCAGACCCGAACGAAATGAAGGAAAGCAACGCACCCTGGTGTCCTGGTTTCCGTAAAGAGCCGAGTACTCGCTCTGGCTAGTCGCGAAGCCACCCTGCTGTCCAGGAGCCTGGTTGAACGCGCCGTAGCTCGACTGCCCAGGAGCCTGCTGGGGAGCCGCGGGCTGTCCGGGAGCCGAGGGGGCGGGGGAGTGCGAGTGCGAGTGCTGGGCAGCGGCGCCGTGCTGGAAGTACTGAGAGACGGGGTCGGGCTGCTTGAAGGGGGCGTAGGGGGAAGCGCCCGAGTTGGACGAGAGGCTGTGCTGCTCCTCGGGGACGCCGTACTGGGAGGGGTAACGGGCCGAGAAGGCAGAGTTCTGGGGGAAGAGGTTGGGAGGAGGCTGGGAGAAGGAGGTCTGGACGCCCTGCTCCTGCTGAGGAGCGTGCTGGGGAAGGGGCTGCTGGTACTGCTGGGCGTAGGTGTGCTGCTGACCTGTTGACGCGAAAGCGAGACGTGCTCAGTCTTAGGAAAGAAAGCGAAAAGACCGAGGAAACAACAAGCACTAACCCTGAGCCTCCTGGAACTTCTGCTGAGCGTCCTGCGAGTACTGCTGAACGGCAGGCGCGGGAGCGGGAGTCTCCTGGGCGAAGCTGTCGAAACAAAGGGGGAACGTTAACTCGGTCCGCACATCTCAAACCTCTCGAAAACGCACGTAGGCTCCTGCTTAGGCTGAGCGGGCTCCTGCTGGAAGGAAGGAAGCTGGTTGTCGTTGAGGTTCAAGCTTCCGAACTGGACTCCGATATCGTTGAGGCCAGCGGGGGTAGGGAGGACGACGGCCTCCTGCTGAGGCCTGCCAGCAGCACGCTTGGGAGGAAGACCGGGAGGTCCAGCAGCGAGGAACTTCTCCTGCGCCGTCTCGACGGGCTCCTGAGGCTTGGGGGCCTCGACGGGCGCAGGGGTTGAAACCTCGATGGGGCCAGCGGCGTTGATGTCGTTGGGAGGAAGGTGAGCCTGAACCTCGGGGACGAGGGCGTGGGAGTAGGCAGCCTCTGGCTCCTTGGAGGCAGTGACGGCGTCGGCCCATCCCTCTCCGACGCCGAGAGGAGCAGGAGTGGTCGCGGCGGGAGCGGACCAGGCGTCGAGAGGGCCCGGTGCGGGTGCCTCGCCCCAGCCAGAGGTGGTGGTAGTAGCGGCGGCGGGAAGAGCAGAAGGGGTTTCGGCGGGAGGAGTGGGGAGGGAGATGGTAGGGGCGGCAACTTCTTCGGCGGCGGGGGCAGGGACTTCGGGAGCGGGAGCTGGGGCGGGCTCCTCGACGGCGGGGGGAGGGACAGCGGCGGGGGCAGCAGCGGGAGGAGGAGGAGGGGCGGTAGCGGCGACGGGGGCAGGTGGGGGAGGAGCTGGCTTGGGAGGCTCAGCGGGGCTGTTGTTTGCAAAGAACGAAGTCAGCTTTGCCCGATCCACACGAAAAGCACTCCATCCACACGACAAAGGCGAGTCCACGCACCGAGCAATCTGAGCCCACGAAAGCTTGGATCCGGGAGCGATCACCTTGTTGGCGGGCTTGGCCTTGTTGGCCCATCCCTCAGCGGCGGCAGGCGATGGTGCAGGAGCAGCCGCGGGCGTCGCTGGCCTCTCTTCGCCGTTCGCCTTGGCGGGCGCCTCGTCTCCCCAACCGGTAGTCGCGGTAGTCGAGACCTCGGTCGGTGTAGCCTCCCACTCGCTCTTGCTGACCGAAGCCGACGAAGCAGCAGCGACGTCTCCCCAGGCGGTCGGTGCCTTGGCGGCAGGAGCGTCGGTCGACGGAGCAGCAGCGGCGGCGGCGGCGGTCGATCCTGGACCCCAGGCGGGCACGGTCGGCGCGGTGAAGGTGGCGGGAGTGGGAGCACTGGTGGCAGGTCCCGATCCGTTGGTGTGAGCGGCGGCACGGGGCACGGCAGCAGCAGCAGCACCTCCGCGGCCGCCTCGAGCGCCGCCTCGACCTCCGCGTCCTCCACGACCGGCTTCTGTGTACGGCACACGAGACGAAAAGCACGCAGAAAAGGTCAGCAAAGGTCGCACGAGTAGGTGGCGACGGGGAAGACGCGAGAACGGACGCGTTTCCCTGGCGTTCCATCGCCCGTCGCCAGGGGTCGGGCAGGCACACGAGAGAGAGCAACGGAGACGCACCAAAGGCTCCACGTCCCCTGGCACCACGATCTCCAGCGTAGGCACCGCGAGCACCAGCGAAGGACGAAGGTGTGGCCGACGAAGCAGAAGGAGCAGACGCCTCCTTCTTGGTCTTCTTCGCCTTGACGTTACCCCACTGCTGAGCCTGGCCTGCACGAGCACGAGCGCACACGAACGCGGAACGAGTCAGCCGTCTGTGCCGTCTCGCGGGCGCGTTCGAGCGGGCGGTGGGAGGTAGGGAGCGGAACGTACCCTCTGTGATCCTGAGGGTGGTCAGGTCCAGGTCCCCGTGAGCGTCCTGGAGCGCAAAGAGGAGGTCCTCGTCGGACCACTCGGAGAAGATTGCCTTGAGCGTGCTGAGCTTGTCGCCGTACTTTCCACGCAACTCCTTGACCTCGTCCGCCTCGTCTGCAGAGTCACCAGCAATGAGGTACAGTCAGTTTTGATGTAAAACTCGGCCGCCCGAAGCAGGTTGGCTGGAAGCGCAAGGCGTACTCGAGTCGTCGTCGCGCGAGGACGAAGGCACGGCCGGTCGCGGCGCCGACGTCGGGATGGGGCGACCTCTGCCCCTCTGGGCTGTTCTGGTACTCATGTGAAGAAAAAGGGGGAAGAAAGGGGACAATTGGGGGTATGGAGGCGGGAGGGCAGCCGACGTGACCTCGCCGTCGCCGGGCGCCCCTCGTCTGCCAGCAAAGTCGAGTTGCGTGAAAGGTCTGTGGACCCCGATCTCGTGAAGCGGTACTCCGCCAGCTTGCTGACCACAACAAGGTTCCCCTTTCTTCGCACCATTCCATTCTGTTGTATTCCGTTCCCGGATCATTTCTATCTGCAACTCGTCCGGCGTCCATTCCGACCCGCACAACTCTCACAGTACTCAGCTTCGCCTCTGTCCTGCCGGTTCTCCACTTTTAGGAGATCAACAACGCGCGCGGACCCGCAAGAACCATCCTCAATAGCGTTACACTCTGGTCCAAGAGCTAAATGGCACCAGTAGTCATCCCAAACGGATTCCCATGCGATCAGGTGCGTTGGCTCTCTCTATCGGGCGCCGCCACTGCCACAGCTCACTCGGTGCACGTTTCCAGTGCCCCGCCAAGTTCTCTCGGAAAGAGTGTGCGTGCATTGGCGTTGACTTGCATAATTGAGATAAAAGATCAGTGCTGATACTTTTATGGACTCCTCAGACGTCCAGAGACACCGTCTGGCGAAGCATACGACCACGCGTTCGTACGTCTGCGCCGCATGCGATCGGAGTTATACTCGAAGGTGAGTCTGTTTTGGAAGTAGCAGCTATTGTGTCATCACCTAACTAGGCTTCTTATCTAGTGACTTATTGAGACGGCATGAGAAACTCTGCAACGGTGAAGCCGGCACCAAACCGAAGCGCGCCAAAACATCCGCGACGTCGAGCAGCTCTGCCGCCACGTCGTCGTCCAACTCTTCCACCTCTTCCAACACCTCCCCCTCCTCAACCTCAAACACCGACCTCGATGTCGAATCACCTCCCGTACCGCCTCCATCAACGTCCACCGCCCTCTTCGACGACCTCTACCTCCCAACTCCGACATCAACGACGGACGACCCGCTGAGCTTGCTCTCCCAGCTCGCACCGGAGCCTGGATCGAATGGTGGACTCGTTGGAGACTGGTGGACTGAGACAGCAGCAGGCGGCACCGGAAGCGGAGGACCAACGTTCGCCAACATGAGCATGTGGAACCCCGCTGAGAACGCTCTCGCCCTCGCTTCCACCTCCTCAACACTCGACCTCCCCTCCCTAGACCTCGGTCTCGATCCTCTCTTAGCCCCCTCCAACTCCATCGAAAACTCTCCGGAAGCTCAAGCCCTAGCATCCTACTTCACTCAAGGCGGCGTCGGCGGGATCACAGCTCTCGAACTCAACTTCAACTACCAACCCTCGTTCATGGCGCCTCACCTCTTCGAAACGCAATACGTTCACGACGTCGACGATCCGCGATTCTTCCTGCCGAAGGAGAAATTTCACATGACTTATCTCGCGCCGTGGCAGATTCCTAGGATGGACACGCTGTCGAGGTACGCTTCGAGAGCGGCGAAAGAGTGGTTGCCGAAAGTCCCGGTCTTGCATCTGCCAACTTTGGAGCTGGCGACGATGCCCGTTAGTGCGGCTTTCGCGTTTTCAGTCGTTGGAAGTGAGTTGAGAGGTCTTTCTTGAGGGGTGAGAAGAGGGGCTGACGTGTTCGGTGTCCTTCAGGCACGCTGGATGCTGAAGGCGAGCAGTTCTCGCAAGACATGTTGGGGCAGAAGAGAGGACATATCGTCGAGTGAGTTCGGGTTCACAATCGTCAAGCTTCGTGTGGATCGGAGACGATATTGACCACCCTTATGCCAGGGCTATCGCCCGTCTCAACCTGGATCTGCACAACAAATTCGGATTCATCCAGGCGATGCTGCTTTACCAACTCATAGGACTGTTTCACAAGGATGAGGCTGGTACGTTGTCAATTCATAGACCTGTTCGATGCAGGTAGCAAGTGCTGACGAAATCCGATCGCAGAACGAGCAAAGAGCTACCCGTACCACGGATCCCTCGTGTTCATGGTGAGGCAGTTGAAGTTGGTGGAGGAGATCTCGAAGGAGCCGATGCCAGTCATCACCCCTCAGTTGGAAGGAGAGGAGCTGGAAAAGGCGTGGAAGCTGTGGGTTAAGCAGGAGACGTATCGGCGGTGAGTTGACTTTCTTTTCGAGTGGCTGTCGACACCGTGTGCTCATCTCTTACGCGTAGTGTCTGCTTTCTCACGTTCCTGACTGATGTGGAAGTCTCGTCACGCCTGTGAGAATCGCATCCGTTTCCTCCATCCCGCTTCCCTCCTACTAACCAAAAGACCACAGCTCAACCGAACCCCTCACCCTCTTCTCAGACATCGCGATGGACCTTCCCGTCCGAGACTGCCTCTGGAACGCCCCAACCGCTCAAGACTGGCTAACGACCTACCTCTCGCCGTTCACTCCCAAACCGGTCAAGTTTCTCGACGCGATCCACGCTCTCCTCCTCCCCTCCCCTCCTCCACCTTACTCGTCCGCTGGTCTCCTCCTCGGTGACCTTGGGAATCTCTCAACGCTCTCGCATTTGATCCTCTCGAGAGCGTTGGTGTACCTCGAGGGAAAGGCGAGGAGGAGGAAGGCGGAGGAGGATCCGTTCAAGGTTAATAGGGTTGGGGGGAGTTGGACAGAAGTCCAGTTGGGGGATGAGGTGGTGGATCAGTTGAAGAGGATTGAGGGAGGGAAGAAAGTGATGAAGGCGTTGCCGGGGAGTGAGAGGAAACTGTGGGGGCATTTGTATAGCATTGAGGTGAGTGAGCGATAGGTTTCGGGTTGTGGGAAGGGGATGATTGGGCTGATGGCGATTCGTTGTTTTTTTTGAGCAGGAAATTGTTGAGTCGTGATGTCTGTTTGGGTTTCCTGCTTGTTGTAGCTCCCGTTTAGTTGAACCCACCAATCCATAAAAACACGTGTGGTCTTCCGTCGTCCTCAAGAACTTGTTAGAACGAAACACCGCCACTACCCCTTGCTGTTCGATAGCCGGCTACACTTTCATGAAACGACGAGGGAGGGAGTCACATTTCGGTTTGCTCTCGGAATCTTGTAGCGTGCTTGAACTTGGCAGCGGCGGGTGGGAGCACTCCACTTCCTTCTTCCCTTCGACCACTTCCTCGTCTCGCCTCCTAACTCTTCCATGCCTCAGTTGTGGTCACGGAAGCGGGCACGCTGTCCTTCGTTGATACTACACTGCCTCTGACTGACGCCGACGGAGTTTCGCTCAACGGACTGCATCCCCTACATCCACGATCTCCTTTCAAAGAGAGGATTCGTGGACCTCCGCCTGAAGTGGTGGGAGGGAGTAGGAGGTATTAGGTAGCTTGCTATTGGTGGGAAAGCTGGAACCACGTGGTGCTTTCGGAGCTTCCGGCGGACGGAACCTGTGCTCGGTAGACTCTTGAGTGCAGACAGGTCAGGTCCGTCGCATCGCCGAGCCCTCTTGTAAATTGCAGCAAAAACAGAGTGGACGCTTTTTCGTCTGAAGCGACGAGAGTTTGCGCTGTGTCCGGGTGCCCGAGCCATCGCCGGTAGCGAGCACTCGCGCGAAGTCGTTGCCTCCGCCCGAACCTCCGAAGCTCCCACTCGTTTGTGAGCGGCACCGCATGCTCCCCTCCTCCTCCCGCCAACTCTCCCAGATATCGACAGGAATGTCAGCCGAGGCAGAGAAGGAAGCAGTCAAGGACCTCGAGGCTGCAGGTGCTGCTGGTCCTGAGGCTGGGGCTCAGGCGGCGGCCACTCCGCCCAAACACAAATGGTGCGTTTTCTCGCGGCGACCCTTTTCCTTGGTAAGCGGCGCGTCCTCGTCTTCGGAGAAGCTGACGACGCGATGGGCTGCTCGGGTTCGGGTCGTGTAGGACGCCGTTCGATCCTCTGCATCGTCATCCTCCCAGCCCGCCGTACGCCTCGCTCGACGATGCTCCCGAGATCCCGTTGGCGACGGCCAACATCCTCTCCAGGCTCGGTCAGTTCGCGTCTTTGTTGGGGCGCGCGCGCGTTCGGGAGGGAGGAGCATCGGCTGACGAGTGGTGGTGGCACGCTGCAGGTTTCTTCTGGATCGAACCGATCCTAGTGAAAGGCTACAAGAGGACGTTGGTCGCAGAGGATCTGTGGAAGATGGATCCGAGTCGCGAGGCGGGATTGCTCGCCGATCAGTTCGAGTTGCATTTCGAGCGGAGGCGCAAGGACGTCGAGGACTGGAACAGGAAACTCGACGAAGGGTTCAAGCCCTCGGCAGTGAGGAAGATGTGGTGGAAGATGTGTGGACGGCCGGATGGGCGACGCAAGTGAGTGCTTGCTTTGTGTGTTGCTGACTCGGGCGGTGGAGGTGGAGGCCCGGCGCTCCCACCGGATCACTTGCTGACTATCTGGATGGATCTAGGGTCGGAATAGCACTGGCCCTTTCCGATACCTTCAGATGGCTCATCTGGTTCACGGGTTTCTACAAAGTATTCGGCGATCTCGCCCAGGTCAGTCTCTCGCCAGTTCCAGTGGCGATCGTGACGCGGCACACGTAGTCGCCGAGTCACTGTGTGGAATGTTTGCTGACGACCGAGTTCCTACGCACAGGTCTGCGCTCCTCTCATTACCAAGCAAATCATCTACTTTGTCGCCAACTCGGTCGCCGCGAGGGACGGCGTTGCGGGGGTCAGGTTACCAAAGATCGGAGAGGGAGTGGGATACGCTGTGGCGCTCTTCCTTCTTCAAATGATCTTCAGGTTTGTCCGACCTCCTTGAGTCACGATTTGAGCTTCTTCTTAATGCTTTCTCTGTGGCTCTCCAGTATCTGCTCCGCCCAAGTCCTTTCAAGGTCCGCACAAGTCGGAATCCTCGTGCGAGGTGCCTTGATCGCGGCCGTGTACCGTCGGGCCATGATTCTCTCCAACAAAAGTCGAGGTACGCTGCTGCAGATTTGGCACTCGCAGCAAGAGTAGACGAAAAGCTCAACCAACTCGTGGCTTCTAGTCAAGCTCAGCAACGCGAAACTGATCTCGTACGTCTCGGCCGACATTTCTCGCATCGACTTTGGCTCCGGGTTCTTCCACTTTACGTGCGTCAAGGTCTCTCTCAACCTGTTGGATTGTCTGACTCACCTTCTTTACATCAAAGGTGGGGCTGTGCTGTTCAACTCATCGTCGTCATCATTATCCTGCTTGTTGAGCTTGGAGTTTCAATCCTCACCGGAATCGCGCTGATCGCAATCATCATGTAAGCTTGACCACTCTGTACTGACCTCTTCTTGGCTGACCCTTCTCCAGGCCTCTGCAAATCATCGCCCTCAAATACCTCTCCAAGACCCGCACCAAGAGCAGTGCGTCGCCCTTTCCTGCCTGCAGCGCTGACGTGTTGCTGACGATCGTGCACAAAAGTGCGTTTCACGGACGCTCGAATCCGGTTGATCAACGAACTTCTCATGGGAATCAGGGTTATCAAGCAGTTTGCTTGGGAGCACCCTTACTTGGCGAAGGTCTGTTGTTCTTTTTTTCAAGCCATATGGTTTGGCCGGCTGACTTGGGAGCATGGCGACAGGTTCACGAATTGCGCAACCGCGAGTTGGCGTAAGAGTTTTAGACCACCCTTCATCGTGTCTCCATGGACTAACGTATATTATTATTATTTTCACAGAGGAATCCGTTTGCTCCTCGGCTTCCGTTCCGCTCTTCAGGCCGTCTCGCTCTCGATCCCCGTCTTGGCGTCCATCATCATCCTCGCTGTCTACTCTGCTTTGGGTGGAACGCAGTCGCCTGCAAAGATCTGGACCTCGATCTCGTTGCTCAACTTGTTGCGCATGTGAGTCGGATCCGGTTCCCATTATGCCACGCTGTGTGCATTGGTGCTGACGGGTAGAGAGAAGGCCTTTGATGATGCTGCCGCAGAGTCTTTCGACTTCGATCGACGCCAAGAACGCGTTGGATCGCCTGGTGGACGTGAGTGCTCCACCTTTTTAATCACTCTGACCTCGACTAACCTAAGCTCTCCCTCCAGGTCTTCACTTGCGAGACTTTAGAAGAGCACTTCCTCGTTGACCCCGAAGCCAAGGACGCCATCGTCATCGACAAAGCAAACTTCACGTGGGAATCAGCGACGCCTCCCGACGCAGGGAAGAAGAAGGGCAAGAAGGCGGAAGCGGCGGCGAAAGTCGATGACGTGGCTGCAGCTCCGAGTCGGCTCGAGGACATTTCACTTTCGGTGCCTGAGGTATGTCAGAACCATCGAGTTCCAGATCAGTTGTGTTGATACGGAGTGGTGGGATAGGGTGAGCTATGGATCGTGTGTGGGCCTGTGGGGTCTGGAAAGTCGTCGTTGCTTCAAGGAATGGTTGGTGAGATGAGACGCGTTTCCGGCAACATCACCTACTGTATGTCATTCTTTTCTTCAGAGACGTTGTGGCCGCTGAATTCTCGTCTTTTTTCTAGCTGGATCGGTCTCCTACTGCGCCCAGCAGCCTTGGACGATGAACACGACGCTGCGAGAGAACATCGTCAGTACTCTTCCCCACTCGTCTTCGTTTCTGAACCATTCACTCATGCTTGAATCTAACAGCTCTTTGGTCGTCCCTTCGACGAAGCTCGCTATTGGGACTGTGTCCGAGCCGCGTGCCTGCTTCCCGACCTCGCGATCCTCCCTGAAGGCGACATGACCGAGATCGGAGAGAAAGGAATCGCGTTGTCTGGGGGCCAGCGTCAGCGTGTGTCGATTTGTCGAACGCTGTACTACAACGCCGACGTGGTGCTCTTGGACGATATCCTCAGCGCTCTTGGTGAGCGTTGGATTTCTTTGCTCTTGGTAGTGCGTCGACAGCTGCTGATGGACCTCCCCGCAGACGCTCATGTCGGAGCTTCTATCTTCAAAGATGTTATCATGGGAGCCCTTGCGAACAAGACGCGCATTGTAAGCTGGCTCCTTACTAGACGTGACGATCCAGGCGGTTGACGTGTTCCTCTACCACAGCTCGCGACGCACGCTATCCACCTCATGCCCGCGGCCAACCGCATCCTCTGCCTCGAGAACGGCAAGATCGTCGAGCAAGGAACCTACGCTGAGCTCGTGGCCGCCAACGGGACGTTCGCTCGTCTAGCTGCCGAGTACGGTCGCGCGGAAGCAGAGAAGGAGAAGGAGGAGAAGGAGAAGCTGGAGAGGGAGAGGTTGGAGAAAATGGGAAGTGAGGAGAAGGTTGAGTCGGGGGCCTCGTCGACTACTGATGAGACGGCGGTCAAGGAGGAGGCTGTGGTGCTCACGAGGAAGAAGAAGGAGTCGGGACAGATGCAGAAGGAGGAGCAGGGGCAAGGGTCTATCAGTGGTGCCGGTGAGCTTGCTCCTTTTGACTTAGCTAGAGAGTGGTAGGCTGATGCTCTTACTCGATGTTTAGTCTGGCGAGTATACTTCTTGGCTGGACACGGCTGGATCAACGGACCACTCCTCCTCTTCACTCTCATCATGTTCCAAGCGGGCAATGTCGTCGGTCAACTCGAGCTCACCTGGTGGCAACAAGACAAGTTTCACAAGGGAGAAGGGTTTTACGTGAGCTTTTGCTGGTTAGTAACCGAGAATGTTTGCGTATTGAACTGTTTCCCCTTCCGACAGCTCGGAATTTATGCCATGCTTGGTGTCCTCTCGGCGCTCTTCACGTTCTTCGTCGTAAGTTTTCGAGAACAAGTGGATGTGATGTGCAGTGCTGAAAATATGAAATAGGGTATCGTCACTGTACGATTCGGTACCACGGCATCGGCAACCCTGCACCACGACTCGATCGACCGAGTCCTCGCAGCGCCAATCAGTCTCTTCGACACAACGCCCATCGGACGTATCCTCAATCGCTTCACCAAGGACATTGACTCGATTGACAACGTATGTCCTGCTCATTGCTCTCCAGCGCAGAAGGACAGGCTCGCTGATCTGCGGTGGTCCAGCGTCTCAACGATACGCTTCGGTTCACCCTCATCACGATGGCGCAAATGTTGGTACCTTCCTAAGATTTTGGGGTTCCTCGTCTAACCTCCGATTTCTCCCAGCGTCGGCACGATCGTTCTGATCGCGATCGTTGATCAGTGGTTCCTCATCGCCGGTAAGCTTGCAACCACCGCTTCTCATTCTCCACAACCTGACGTTTCGTGCCACAGTCTTTGCCCTCATGTTTGGCTACTATTATCTTGGCAATTTCTACCGAGAGTCAGCACGCGAGATCAAACGCATCGGTTCGTGTCCATTCTCGTTCGAAGAGCGCCACGTCAGCGCTGACGCTAGCGTTTACTTCCAGACAACGTCCTTCGTTCGGCATTGTATGCCCACTTCAGTGAGTCGCTGAGTGGACTTGCGACTGTGCGAGCGTTTGGCGAGACCCCTCGATTCATCAAGGCCAACGCGAGTTACCTTGACCTCGAGAACCGGGCTTACTTCCTGACCGTCATCAATCAACGGTGAGGCCTTATGCTATTTTTGTAGCAGTCAGAGAAGCATTGAGCTCATGATTTCTTTCTCACCAGATGGCTTGGAGAGCGTCTCGACTTCCTCAGCTCGATCCTCGTCTTCGTCCTCGCTATCATCTGCGTCGTGAAGCGCTTTAGCATTTCCTCCTCCGACACCGGCCTCATCCTCTCCGCCATCCTCACCATCCAACAAACCATGTCAACTGGAGTACGCATGTTTGCCGAAGTTGAGAACAACCTCGCTAGCGTGGAGCGTTTGCATCACTATGCGGCGAACATCGAGCAGGAGAAGCCGGCGGAGATCGAGGAGACGAAGCCTGGACCATCGTGGCCGGCTGGTGGGATCGAGTTCAAGGATGTGGTGATGAGCTACCGTCCGGACCTGCCGGCTGTTTTGCATGGGTTGAGTGTCAAGATCAATCCGGGCGAGAAGGTCGGAATCGTGGGACGGTACGTGGCCTTATTCTGATCCTTGAGTAGACGACGTGCTGATTCCATCTCTTCGCAGAACTGGAGCCGGAAAATCCACGATCCTTCAGTGTCTTTTCCGCATCGTCGAACTGACCTCCGGCTCGATTTCGATTGACGGCGTCGACATCTCCACACTCGGTCTCAAGGACCTCCGAATGAAGCTCTCTGTGATTCCTCAAGACTCGATCCTCTTCAACGGTTTGTCCAACTACCTCTTAATCCAGAAACGAAGATGTTGATTTACTTGAGAAAACAGGAACCTTGAGGTCCAATCTCGATCCGTTTGGGGATTACGACGACGCCACGTTGTGGTCGGCTCTGAAGCGCGCTTGGCTCGTCGAGAGGGAGACTGGAGAGGGTGGAGGACAGGTCAGTCGGTTTACGCTGGACACAGTGGTTGAAGATGAGGGCTTGAACATGGTGAGTCTCGTTTGCTGTCCGTTCGAGGCTGGAGCTCCTGCTGACATAGGGCCACGCAGTCCGTCGGCGAACGTTCGCTTGTCAGTCTCGCGAGGGCTTTGGTCAAAGACTCTCAGATCGTCGTCCTTGAGTGAGCTCATTCTTACCCTTTGTTACGTCCTAATTCTGACAGCTACACCGGTCAACAGCGAGGCCACAGCCAACGTCGACATGGAATCTGACGCTCGGATCCAGCGAACCATCACAAGCGAGTTTAGGAACAAAACGCTGCTTTGCATCGCTCATCGGTGAGCTTTCTTCCTTCACCGTGTGAGTTCTTACCATCTCATAGCATTCTTCATTTGCAGTCTCAACACCATCATTGGGTACGACCGGATCGTCGTCATGGACAAAGGCCGCGTAGCGGCTTTCGACACCCCCGCGAACCTCTTCAGTCGCGAGGAGGGCATTTTCCACGTGCGTTGCAGTGTTACTCCTGTCTTGTTGAAGAATGAGATCTGACAAGCTTCGGTCCGTGCAGAGCCTTTGCGTGCAATCCGGCATCACATTGGAGACGATCGAAGCAGCGAGGAAGGCGATGTCGGCGTGAACTGGGGGTGGAATGAAGGGGCAACAGTATATAGACATCACGTCATGGCTTTAGGCTCCAGAAAGGCTTAGACTCAATCATATCATCATTTGTGCGAAGTTGCGAGATCGCGTCCTCACGATGATTTCGGTCCCGAGTCAGGAAACAAATCTGGCTTGGCTGGGCTTTCCTTCCGTCTCGGGCTGCTGAAAAGTGATCTCGCCGGCAACAAAGAAGTCGAATACAACAAAGTCCCTTCGTTCGCTCTTACAAGCACTACCTATCAGTCACACTCTCCCACTGCACCGAAGAACTCGTCGTGACAGCCGAATCAAGCTCCATGTCCGACGCTCCGCCCGACGAAGGCCCATGGCCCCCAACAGCCGGGTTCAAGTCCTCCGAAGCTGACCCTATCTTCAACACGAGCTTATGAGGCGCCTGCTCGACCGTCGCCGTCGCCGACTCCATCTCCATCTTGACGTCCTCTGTGGGCTTTGAGGGGAGGTCTTCGATCGTCGGTTCCGCAAGGGACGGCTTGGCGTCTTCGGATGGAGCCACTGGAACGTCGTTTGATAATACTTCTGGTGCGGATGGTGGTGGCGGTGTGGGGGAACGAAGCGAGTCGATGAGCTCGAGCGCCTCTCTACGGAGCTGGGGAGTTGACGTGGCGCGTCAGCTGGGAAGGCTCTGAGCGAAGGAAGACAAGACAGAAGCTCACCTGTATACCCTCCGACCTCACAAACGCATCTTCCGCATTCGCGTAATACCCTGCCATCTGCTCGATGCACCCTGCTCGCAGTCACTTCATCAGCCCCCGTCCACCCTCCCGTCTCCAGAGTCAGAGCGTAAGGAAAACTCACCTCTCAACACCCGAGGTGTGACGCCAAAAATCTCCAGCCAGTCCATCTGCTCCGTCTCTTCCTCCTCCTCGCCCTCCTCTTTATCCTCCTCGATCTCGACTTTCGTAGGCTTGACGGGAAGGTCCATCTCGAGCTGCACGATCGCGAGGACGAAGGCTGAAGCTGCGAGCACTTCTCTTTGGTAAAGGAGGCATCCGGTCGTCAATAATCTAGTTTTCCGCATAACTCAGCTGTGCCTCGGCTGTAAAGAAAGGCTAGGCCACGCACGAATCATTCAGAATCGCCCATCCAACCTCAGCGACTTCCCTCCCCCTCTGCGCCTCCCCGCCCTTCCATAACCTCTCACAAGCCGTCACTAGTACCGGATCGGGATGCTCCAACTCCAAATCAAAACTCAAGACCCTTAACAGCGCTTCCTCGTACCACAGGATCTTCTTCCGCGCGTCCGAGAACTCGGGTTTCCGCTCCCACGCTTCGACGATCCGTTTCTGTTCGTTCTGGTACTTGTTGCGTGTGGTCATTGGGTCTCCTTGGTCGAGTTCGAGGGAGCAGCAGACGACGGTCCGTAGTGCGCGACTCTCTTCTTCGACTTTGGCCGCGAGGAAGAAGGCAGCGGCGGCGACGTCCTGAGGATGAAACAGGCTTCAATTGACCGAAAGGAGAGGGTTGAAAGTGGAATAAACATACGTTGACGTTCCATCCCTGCATGGATGAACGCATGTAGAATCGGTGGAGGAAGCTGACCGCGGTGCTCAACACGAGCTGGTTCCTAAACAATGGCGAGCCGGGCGCATCACGCCCTACTCTCAGCTGGCATGATCGCGCAAATATGAACGCATGAAGAGACTAACGAGGCCATAAGATCCTTGAGCTGCATGAGGCGTTGGACGCCGAACGCCCGCCTGTTGAGCTCGTCGTCGCGCGAGACGCCTGCGATGAACGACGGCGAGAGCGCGACCTCTTGAGGCAGAAACGACCAGTTTGGCGGTGCTGTGACCATTCTACTGGAGCGTCGAAAGTGATGCAAGATTGATGCGAAAAGTGTTGGAGGCGCGCGATGTGGTGGGAGGTCAACCCGAGAGACTTGGACGTCCAAGGTTGGCTTCAGACCACCATCTCGTCAAAGCGTCAAATATGAGTGAATACTGGGTCTCGCGGGACAAGTACTTCTGCAAGTACTGCAAGATCTACATCGCAGATGACAAGCCTGTACGTTCCCTTCTCTTGTTGTTGTCGTGGGGTGTTCCGATGCTGACTGGACTTCGGGTTCGCTTTGGTTTCGGTGGCGCGACAACAGTCACGACAGCACCACGAGCAGGGATTGAGACACAAAGGAAACTATGAGAGGTTCATCAACGGCATCTACAAGCGAGGCGAGAAGGAGGCGAAGGACAAGGCGGAGGAGGAGCGAGAGCTCGCGAGGATGGAGGCCGTGAGTTATAGCACTTTCGTTGGGGAAACCCGGCAGCGCTGACGATTTGCATCAATACTTTGCATTGACAGGCTGCACACGCGGCAATGGCAGCCGACGGCACCCCCGTAGCCTCGACGTCGACCCTCCCCCCGCCAGCCAAGAAGCCCAAAGTCGCTGCCGCCAAACCGACCGACAAGTTCGCCAACTACACCACCGCCTCCGACCTCGGCTTCGAGGATCCCGAAGCGGACAAGCTCAATGCTGAGCGCGAGGCTCGAGCGAACGAGGGCGTGATTGGCGGGTGGGAGAAGGTCGTCAAGCACAAGGTCGATCCTAAGGCTGTGGAGGCTGAGCGGGAGCGGTTGGAAGCGGAGAGGCAGGAGCAGGAGCAGAGGGAGAAGGAGAAGAAGGAGAGGAAGTATGGCAAGTACTTTGCGGAGAGGACGGCAGGTGCAGGCGACGACGAGTACGATCCGACGAAGGTGGTCATCAACGTCAAGAGGAAGCAGTTGACGCTCAAGGAGGAGGAGGAGCTAAGAGAGGAGGAGGAGAGGAAGGCGAAGGTTAAGGAAGAGGCAGAGAAAGCGGAGAGGAAAAGGGAGAGGCTGCTTGCCAAGTCTGGGTGGAACGAGATCGAGGTCAAGGACGAGCCGATGCTCGAGTTCGAGGCGGCGCCGCAACCGGAACCGAAGCAGGAGGACGACGTCGACGCTAAGGCTGGTGCTGGCGAGTTGGTAGCACCAAAGGTTGAGGATGAGGACGTCAAGCCTGCCGTCGAGGACGTCAAGCCTGTTGTGAGCGGAGGATTCAAGAAGCGCAAGATGCACGGAGCGAACGCAGCAAGGAAACGTGGTGCGGATGCGAGTTAGGGATGGCAGGAGTTGAGGGGAACAAGGGGGAACGACAGGGGGCTGTAAGGCCGGCTACATGTCTGTCTATGCCAATAAAGTTGAAAGATACATGGAGTGAACTACGAAAGGGATTATAGCAGAGAGAGAAAGCGGATTTTTTTGGTGCTAGGCTTAGCACTCGAAAACGGCGACCTGCAAGTCGGAGGGCCACATGCGCATCATCTTGTTGTGCTCCTTCCTGACGGTGTGGACCATCGCACTGGGTCCGCAAGCTGCAACGAACCACGAGACACGTCAGCACTGCGTCGAGCGGCGAGGGAAGTGGGCAACGCAGACGTACCGACGACCAAAGACTTGCCCTGGCTGCCAGCGATGAACGCTGGCACCAGGCCCTCGAGTGGTGGCCTTCCTGGGATGACGGCGAGGGAGTATGCCGAAGGGTTGCTGGCCATCAGTGCGTCGAGGTCCGCTGTAAAAAGGCCCACGTCAGCTCCAGACCTCTCTAACCGAGTTAAGGGAAATGCAGCTCACCAATCGAAGCCCTGTTTGACCTAGAGTCCTCCTCCTTGACCTCCTCGACGTGAGAAGCCACTTCCTTGCCCTTGCCCTTCGACATCGAATCAAACGACTCGACCGAGGCGTTGAACGGCGTGCGAGCCATGGGACGGGTGAGAGCGCCCTTGGACACGTAGAGCTCGATGCTCATGTCGACGCCGGCGTCTGCTGCCTTCTTCACACTGAGGAGAAGGTCGGTGAGACACCAGATAGATTGCTCTGTATTCAATCCGTTAGCTTCGGCCTAAGGAAAGAAAGCTCGCAACGACCACTCACCGACAGTCTGCACCGCCCAAACCACACGAACCGCCTTGTTCCTCGTGAACCTCGTCTGAGCGCGATGAATGATATCCGCCGTCATAGACATGACATGCGAGATTCCAGAACCGCCAGCGACGAGCAGGACCTCCTGGTAGTTCTCCGTGTCGACGGGGTTGCCGTAGGGGCCCTCCACGGATACGATGATGGGGGAAGCTCCGTTCGTAGCACAAGCGAGACGTTTCTCGATGATCGAGGTCATGCCGGTTCGAGTGCGCATAACAAACATCATCTCGTGGTACCTTCCGTTGGTCTCCGCCGAGCTCGGGACGCTGAAAGCTCGCGCGTTAGATTCGAGTCTTTGCGAGAGTAATGAAAGGCGCGTACTTGGCAATCGAGAAGGGGTGAGTCTGACCGTAAATCTGAGGAGTGCGGATGAAGCTCATATCCCAGACCTGTAGCGAAAAATGATCAACAAAGCTCTTTTCTTCATCGCCATGAAAACGTACGCTGATGTACGCGTGCTGGCCGGCCTTCCACGTGCCCTTGAAAGGAACACGCAAAACGATGGCACCCTCAATCAAGGTAGCGTGGGCCTGAATGAGGGGCGCACGGAACTTGAAGCGGACCAAAAGTCGGATGGAGAAGAGCTGAGCGAGGCGCAAGAACCTCTCGAGCACCCAGAAGCCGGCGGGAATTGCGACCCAGGCCGCGAGGACGGGAACGTCTGAGGAAAAAAGCTGCTTCAGTCCAAGATCTCTGAAACCGAAATTTCTGGACTAACGGAGAGCGATGCCGACCAGAAGCAAGATGGCTCCGATGATGTGGAAGATCAAGAACGCCTCGTACCACCTGGCGCGAATCATGCGGAGGGCGGACAATCCGCTAACGGCCAAGCCGACAATCATCTATAGCCCCACATTAATGACCTTATCGTGTCATAACGATCTAGAAGCTGACGTACGATGACGCCAGTCTTTCCGTAGGTGTTCTCGGACCAGAGAGCGTGCACAGCCCCGTTGCCATTCCACTTGGCGTGCTGAACCAGAACGTCGATGGTGTGGAGGAGACCAAGGCTGGAAGAAAGAAGCACGGTTAGCGCATTGATATTTTACCTCCTTGCATTAGAACTGTCTACTCACAAACCAAGGACGAGGGCGAACAGCTTGTGGGCGAACCTCAAGTGCATGTAGTCGATTCCGGTGAGGTAGCAAACGATGCTGTTGCGTCCGGTCAAGGCCAAAACGGCCGGGAACTGAGCCATAGCTGAAATTTACACAAATTGATCAGCTTTCACCCTCCTCCCCCAAGCACCACGAAACGAAACCATTGATTGCTGAAAAGGCCACGTTACTCACACATGAATCCAGCCCGAAGAGCCATGACACCTGCCGCAAACCCAGTCAGCTGCCGTCCAAAAGAGACGAAAAGAAACGACTCACTCCACTTGTTCAAAAACTTGGACTGCTGGCCCGTAAGCTTGTCGATGGAGAGGACGAACGCCAAGTTGACGACGACAACCACGACGACGAACGCGACCTGGAGCGGGTTCTCCAGCCTAAACCAGTACCACTTCTGCTCGAGCGGGTAGAACAACCAGCTGTCGAACACGGCTCCCCACCCAACCAATGCCTCCTCCGTCTCCGCCCTGATCTGCTTCTCCGGCGGGACCGGGCCCGTCAAGATGGCGAGCTGGTACCTCCTGTGTCGCTTGCGGAGGTACTGATAGAAGTTGCGGATGGTGAGAACGGCGAGTCCGGCGAGGAGGATGTACTGGTAGTTGATGACAAAGTCGACGTTGGCGATGCCTTGCTTGCGAGCTTGAGGTGTCGTCCAGGATTTCGAGAGAGGGTCGTGGAACCGCTTGTGGAGGATACCGGCGAAAGGAGAGTGTTGCAACATCCTTGGCTTGATCTCGAAAAGGAGTTCGAAGATTGGCGAAGAAAGGACGAGCTTTGGAATAGAAAGGATTCAAGGAAAGGTGCTGAGGAAGTGGGCGGTGGCGAAGCACCGAACGGAGGGCGAGGGACGAAAGGTCCAGCCAGCCATGCCTAGCTCATGCAATCAGACGCTCCTCAATCCGACCCATACAAAGAAAAAATTACTGCGCAAAACACAATGTGCGACGATTCGAGAGCGGGTCAACCAGAACCCTCTGGACCCAAGTCCGTCCTGCACTGCATCCGCGTACGGGACTCAGGCACAGCCTGCATTCAGCAGAGTTGCTCCTTTGGGATACATTTGGAACCCAAGACCATTCAAGAGCGATCGTTCCTATAATCCTGTCGTGCGGGTAGCTCACTTCCTTGAGCCGGACATGGGGTGCCTACTGTTTCGACCCAAGGCTCGAATGATGCGAGTTCTGAGTTCCGGGAGCGTGCGCGAGAGGGCCAGAGCCAGAGCTCAGTAGCGTGGTCGCCAGGGCCTCAGAGCAGAAGGGTGTTGCCAGTTCGAACTGGCGACACGGCACAGATTGTGCACGTTTCAAGGGCCGTTGAGACGCAGGAACAAAGGCAACATGAGAAGAACAGCGGCCGCGAGAATCCTGGAGGCGCGCGAGCGAGTCCGTCGAAAGGGGGCTGACGTGGCTACGAAACACCTCGACCTCATCACAGAAGCCCTCCTCAATAGCCCGGGTAAGAGACACAAATAACACAGTCCATTTCCAAGAGCTTTTTGTCCGCCTATGCTTTCTGGTCTTTAAGACGAGGAAGTATCCTCCACCCCGCGCGCGGCCGTTCTATCGGCGTTCCCCGTCGAGCCTTCCATTTACTCAAATGCAAGCTGCGATGGGTGCAAACACAGCGCATCAGTCAAGGTTGTTGCAAGGCCATGCCACGAGAAAGCAGAGCTCACCTTGATCTTCTTGATCTTCCCCTCCAACTCTCCAATAATCTTATCCTTCGCCGCCAGCTCCTCCTTCAACTTCCTATTCTCCTCCTTCGTCGCTTTCAACTCCTTCTCCACCTCAGCCGACACCGCACTTCCGTTTCCATTCTCCTTAGGTGCGGGCGTAGGCTCAGGCGCCGCCTCGACAGGCTTGGGAGTCTCAACAGCCTTAGGCGTCTCGACAGGCTTGGGCTCAGCAGCAGCGACTGGAGCAGGGGCAGGAGTAGGAGCTGGAGCAGGGGTCGGAGCTGGAGCAGAGGCCGTAGGAGTGGGAGTGGCCTTAGGCGCAGTAGGGGTAGGAGCGATAGTCGCCGCGGACTCGGCTTGGGTCTCGAGGTTGACAAGGATGGGAGGGAGGGTTTTTCCGTTGAGCCACTCGGTCGAGGAGAGGGAAGGAGTAGCGGAGGGAGCGGGAGGGAAGAGGTCGGACTGGAAGGCGTCGGACTGCGAGTTCGACAGAAGGGGTCAGACAAAGCACACGTGGAGTTTACAGGGAGTGAGGAAATGACGTACCTTGCGAGGAACGATGAACGAGATGGGCTCAACCATGTTGCCCACACACTTGTAAGCCCTAGCGATCTCGTTGTCCGAGACCTTGAGCGCTCGTGGTGGGAGGAAGCTCATTCCGCGCTGGGGACTCGACGACGAGTACTCGGTCCTGGAAATCCGCAGATAGGTCAACATCAAGTGAGGTGGCGCTGATATAAAGGGGAGAAGACTAACAAGTAGAACAAGTCATCCTTCTCGTACTCGTAGTATCGGACGTTGCCGTCTCTGCGAACACCGTTATCAGCAGGAATTCCGGCACAAGGGCCATCAAACGCACCCCTTGCCAGCAAGGAAAAGAATGCTGTTGATGAGCAAGAAAGCGTCAGCTTGGCCATACAAAGACAAATTGAAGTTTCACACTGACTTGTTTCCGGCGTTCCAGAACGGCATCAGGGTACCCGAGCTCTGGTCGATAGTGATGCTCTTGATAGGACCCTTGGTGAGCTCCTTCGAGTCCCAAAGGAAGACCTGGCGCCTACAGTTCCACCAAGTCAGTCATTTCCTCCAGCACATGCCAGAAATACAGATAAAAGGACGCACTCGCTAGTCCTAGAGAAGCCGGTCGTGATGATGCGGTCGAGCGACCCCATCCAAGCGACTCGCGAGCCCTTGACACCCGAGTGCGAATCCGCGACAGTGACAGCCGCCGATCCAGCACGAGGATCAAACAACCTAAGCTTCTTATCCTTGCACGTCCTGTTGCCCCCAAAGCCGCCGTCGCGCACGTCAGTCAACCGCGCCTTCCCCTCACAAACCAGAACCCACTCACGTAGTATAGGTCGTGCCCGTGAAATCCCAATCCAAGCTCTGCACCATATCCGCATGAGTCTCTCCCGTCAACACACTCTCCCCCTTCTCCACGTCCCAGATCTTGACCTCCGTACTCGCGCTCGCCAGGACGTTGTTCGCCGTAGGGTGCCAAAGGACGTGACCGGCTTTCCTGCCATGAGCGTTGAACTTGTGGATCGGCTCGAGGTCTTTGGGCGCTTCTTTGGAGTCGGTGCTCCATGCGTCGCGGAGGATGGGTTCGTCGACTCGTGTGATGGCGACGCGGCCGTCCTCGCCGGCGGAGGCGATGAGGTAGTCGTCGAAAGGACTCCAGGCGGTGTCGAGGACCTGTTGTTGACGGGGTGAAAGTGGTCAAGTTTAGGAGGTGGAGAGGAGGGAGGAGCGGGAGGGGAGGTGGAGCGTACGGGAGCGGTGTGAGCGCGGCAGAGGGGGAACAAGTCCGGGAGCTTGCCGGTCACGTCGAGGGGGGTGACGAGGAATGCTCCACCACCAGAGCTCTGGTCTGCATCATGAGACACCGCACCGGATCAGCGCTGTTCCCCCACCAATCCCCAGCAAGGCGCGGGAGGCGGGCGGCGAGAGGGGGGACACGCACAGTTGACACTGAGGAACTTGCCGCTCGCCGCGACGAGGTTGGTGTCCCATGCCGATGCTGCCGAATCGTCCCACATCAGCTCATGATCAAGAACAAACGAAACGGAACGAACGCACCGGAGATCTACTCGTCGCCGTGAACGAGCGGCGTGGCCCCAATCGTCAGCTCGCGGAGCCCTCGACCGTCGCTCAAAGACTACCAGAGCAAACAGCACACCTTGATGTTATCATAGACAGCCTCCTTCTTCGCAGGCTGGCCAAAGACATGGCGGTACGAGGACTGAACGGGACGGCGGCGTGGTGCGTGCGCGTGTTAGCTCCCCAAGGTGGGGGGTTCACCTTCGTTCCAACGAGAACGAACTCGCCTGTCTCACAAAGCGACTCATGCTGTAGCGCTACAGTCGAAACAACAAATCGGGAGAAAAGTGATGAGAGAAATGAAGGGAGCGAAACGGTGTTTGGTGCGAACGCAAGCGCGGTGCCTCCAGGTTTCGGTCTGAGCGAACGAGCGAACTCGGCCAGAGGTCAAGCCCTCCCGCAAGCTGCCTCGGGGACTGACCATCGCGCATTCGTGTTCATTTGCTGACCGGCAGTCAAAAGCATAACAAATTATAACATATTCGGCAGTCTCAGCATTCGAATAAAACTAAAGCTCTCATTAACCTTCTCTCTCAAACTCACGCCCCAGCAGCTCTCTCTCTCTCTCTCGTTCTCGTCGAAGTCATGGTTGGAAGCTTTATCTCAGAGATTTCTTATTTTCATAGTAGTGCGGGAGAGGAGAGACGAGGGGAGGAGAGAGAATGGAGGCCAATGAAGAAGCACAAGTGTAGTACGAACGAGGCACAAGAGGTGGGGTGAAGGGATGAGGGCAGGGGGGGGGGGGGGGGGGGGGGGGGGGGGGGGGGGGTGACGTGTAGGGGAAGTTGGGGGTGAATGCGGAGGGAGGAAAGTGGATGATGGAAGGAAGAGCGGGGAAGATGAGAGAGAGCGCGAAACAACGACTCGCTTAAAGCTCGTCGTGCGAGGGCATGTCACCACCATCAGCGTAGAGCTTGGAAGTGATGGGCGAAACAGCGGCCTGGAGCTCCTCCTTCTTCTCGTCGTAGTCCTCGACCGAAGCCGAAGCGCCGAACTCCTCGAGCCAGTCCTGAGCCTTCTTGATCTCCTCGTTAAGAGTCTTCTTGTCCGACGAGTC
Organism: Pseudohyphozyma bogoriensis; assembly: GCA_024364755.1. NCBI lineage: Eukaryota > Fungi > Basidiomycota > Microbotryomycetes > Chrysozymaceae > Pseudohyphozyma > Pseudohyphozyma bogoriensis. Next base: position 55,778 of record JALBUQ010000096.1, read on the forward strand.
GAGCTTGCCTCCGAGACCCTCAGAGTCACCGACCTGGGACTTGAGCGAGTAGATGACTGTGCGTGCGTGGGTCGATCAGCATCTCGTCCGGTTGAGAGAGGAAAGAAAAAGGAGCTCACAGTTCTCGAGACCGTTACGGGCCTCAATCTTCTTGCGGATGAGCTCGTCCTCCTCAGCGAACTTCTCGGACTCGGCGACCATCTGCAGAACGCGCACGAGCGGTCAGCAAAACACTCATCAGAAACCCCAAACCAAAATTCAAAAACTTACTCGGTCAATGTCCTCCTGGCTGAGACGGCCCTTCTCGTTCTCAATGGTGACCGACGACGACTTGCCGGTACCCTTGTCGGAGGCGGAGACCTTCATGATACTGTCGGGCACAATAACCTCATTAGAATCCAGTCGTCAACAACTGTTAACAGATATAAGACGAACCCAGAAGCATCAATCTCGAAAGTGACCTCAATCTGAGGAACACCGCGAGGGGCGGGGGGAATGCCGTTGAGCTCGAACTTGCCGAGGTGGTTGTTGTCGCGGGTCATGGCACGCTCTCCCTCGTAGACCTGAATCAAGACGGTGGGCTCTGCGAGGTTAGCGAGGTTGCAAGACGTCAGCTTTGATGCCTCGCAATCACTTGAAATGAGATCGAACTAACGGTTGTCGGCGGCGGTGGAGAAGATCTGGGACTTCTTGGTGGGGATGACGGTGTTGCGAGGAACTATTGAACACAAAAACAGTCAGCTCCAATCCCATGTTCCCTCCGCCACAAAGCATCACTCACTGAGCTTGGTGAAGACACCACCAGTGGTCTCGATACCGAGGGTAAGAGGGCAGACATCAATGAGGACGACGTCTCCGAGGCCCTCCTCTCCAGAAAGGATACCACCCTGGACGGCGGCACCGTACGCGACGGCCTCATCGGGGTTGATACCCTTGGTGGGCTCCTTGCCGTTGAAGTACTCCTTGAGGAGCTCCTGAACCTTGGGGATACGAGTAGAACCTCCGACGAGACTATCGGGGCAGCAACCACGTCAGCTGCCGGTCTAAAACGCGGGTCAAGCAATCAACAAAGGAAACGTACACAATGTCGTCAACCTGCTCCTTCTTGAAGTTGGCGTCCTTGAGCACCTGCTCGACAGGCTTCATGGTCTTGCGGAAGAGATCGAGGTTGAGCTCCTCAAACTTGGCCCTCGTAAGAGTCTCGGAGAGGTCCTGGCCGTCGAAGAACGACTCGACCTCAACCTTGACGCTCATCTGCGACGAAAGGGTCCTCTTGGCCTTCTCGACCTCACGCTTGAGCTTGCCCATGGTACGGAGGTTGGTCGTGATGTCCTGGCCGTCGTGCTTCCTCTTCCAGAGCTTGACGAAGTGGTCGATGACACGGTTGTCAAAGTCCTCTCCTCCGAGGTGGGTGTCACCGGAGGTAGAAAGAACCTCAAAGACTCCGTCGTCGATCGAGAGGAGCGAGACATCGAACGTTCCTCCTCCGAGATCGTAGACGATGATGTTACGCTCGCCTCCAGTCTTGTCGAGTCCGTAGGCGATGGCGGCGGCGGTGGGTTCGTTGACGACACGGAGAACGGTGAGACCGGCGATGGTTCCGGCATCCTTGGTGGCCTGACGCTGAGCGTCGTTGAAGTAAGCGGGGACGGTGACGACTGGAAGAAGCATGCCGGAAATCAGCTTTCCGGCCCTCAAACCACACTGCGAGACGGGAACTGCAAAACTCACCGGCGTGAGTGACCTTCTTTCCGAGGTAAGTCTCGGCAGTCTCCTTCATCTTGCCCAAAACCATAGCGGAAACCTCCTCAGCGGTAAAAGTCCTGTCGACCTCGCCGACCTTGACCTCGACGACGGGCTGGCCAGAGTTGCCGGCCTTGACGGTGAACGGGTAGTGCTTCAGGTCCTTCTGAACGTCCTTGTCGTTGTATTTACGTCCGATCAAACGCTCTGCAAGGCACGAAAAGGCGCGTCAAAGGGAGGAGACGCGTGCGTTCGTCAGCTTTCCATGAACGTTCCTTCGGACACTGGCGCGACCTCGCGAGACCGCGCGGTGGGACGGGAAGAGAGAGAGAGACTCACTGATGTCGAAGATGGTGTTGGTGGGGTTTGATGGGGCCTGGTTCTTGGCAGCATCTCCAACGAGACGCTCGCCTGATGGTGGAGAGAATCCGACGTAGGAAGGAGTGATACGGTTTCCCTGGTCGTTGGTGAGGATTTCCACTACAAGCAAGGCGGGCAACAATCAGCTCCCCAGTCAATTTTCTCTCGTTGAACACGAAGTGATGCTCACCTCGGCCGTTACGTTGAACACTGCAAGATGGGAGGGCGGGAAAGAAGGGGGAGTGGAGCGACCGTTAGCATGAACCGTTCACGTGGGCATGAAGACGGAGATGGGCGGCAGTGAAAGCTGCCGAGGGTGGCAGAATGCGTGCAGAGAGTTGTATGGGAACTTTTTAGATCAAATCTCGCGAGCCAGCCCTCCCAAGCGAGCTCGAACGTGCCCGCGTCGCTCCCGTCCTCCAACGTGCCGACGTGGCAGCGTCACCCTCGTGCAGCCTGCCCACCACTCCAGCCTCAAGAAACGAACAGCAGACTCACCCGACACAAGAGTACTGTTGAAGTGTGAATATGGCGAGAAAGTGCAGGAAATGGAGCAGGCGTGGACGAGGAGGGAGGGGGGACGACAGAGTGGTCAGCTCACGAGTCGCGTGCGCCGGAGCTCGTTCTCGAGCTCAAGCAGAGAGAAAAGTGGTACTTGCAGTCGTTCCCAAATCGATACCAATGACAGATCCATACTGCAATCAAGCAACAGCGGGTCAGCTCGGCTCGCAACAAGCAGGGGCGTGCTCGCGCTCGCGTAAATTGCCAGCAACGAGCTCCCCGGGTGCAGCTCACCTCCTCGTTGGCAGCGAACGCTGTCGGTGCGAGTAGCAGAGCGGCAGCAGCAAGAGCTTTGCTGAACAGCATTTTGGGCGGGAGGAGGGGGAGGAGGGGGCGACGGGAGGTGGAGGAAGTCAAAGGGAAGCGAGAGAGCGGCGCGCGCGCGAAGTCGAACACGACGTTGGCCCCTCAAGCCTCCACGTCGCGGAACTTTCGAGAGCCCGCAGCTCACGTTCGGACACGCTCCAACAGGGCCACGTCACAACTTCTGAGACGTGGAACACCGGTGCTTGGGTGGCAACACTGCTCGCGTTTGCTCGGTGCCACTCCTGTTCGAAACCTCCAGACTTGTTGAGCAACGTCACCAACCAGTCACCGTCTTGGCAGTCGACGTGGACAGCTCGCCAGCCTTCGAACCACTTCTCTCTGCGACGCGTCGCAAAGCACAGATCGTGGAAGGAGATACAAAGGTAGCACAAGAATTGCATGCAAAGAGATGACCAAGTGTCTATCCACACCACACCCTCCGGCTTGTCTTTATCGACCGAGTGACTAAGACGTGGACACGTGCACGTGGTGTGGCGGAATGTTCGGGGTGAGGGAGGTAAAGTAAATGAGGAGAAAAGAGGGTAGAGCAAAAGTGTGTGCTGGAAGATATAAAAGTGTCCTTGGGGGTGTGGTCGACTAAGTACGGATGGTGGGGGGGATTGGATGGGATAACGAGAGCCAGAGCCCGAATTACGTGTGGGGTTTAGTCGTAAGCCTGGTGAGGGCGGGGAGGAGCAGCACCAGGAGGAAGCGAAGGAGTCGCTGACGTTGGAGAAGAGAAGGGAGAGCTGCCTTCGATGGGCGAGGCGAGCGAGTTGCGCGAGCGAGGAGCTCCAGGTCCTTGGCTCGTTCGGCGCCTGCAATCAAGACGAGGACGGTTAGCGCTATTCCAAGCATTTGAGACACAGGAATAGAAACGCACTGCCTCTGAACAACCCTGACACCCTGACTTCCCGGCACTGGTCCATCATCGACGAGCGAAACGCCCCTGCGATGGGTCGGCCCAGTACCTCTCGACGACACCGACTCGGACCTCTCCGTCAAACCGGGAGAGACCGACTGAGGCCTGCCACCAAACTGCTGCTGAGGCTGCAGAACCTCTGGCTCAGAGTAGTACGTTGGCGCTGGCGACTCTCCAGGGCGGGTGTACACCGCAGCGGGGTAAGCCGCGCTATCGAACGAAGCGTGCGAGCCAAGACGCGGCGAATCCTGCTGCAAGATGGCCTCCCGCTCGACGTCGTCCGAGTCGTACCCTCCTTCCGCGTATCGAGGGTAATCGTGCATTTGACGAACGTTGCTGAGCACGGCTTGCTCTGGCGATGCGGGGTAGCCGTCGTCGAACGCCTTCGGAGGAAGAGCGGGCGCGTCTGCCGAGCTGGCTTGCGACGATTCGGAAACGGCTCGACTGCCGGCAGCGAGGGGAGCAGGAAGCTCGAGCTGAGCGGGATAGCGAGGTCCAGTCGAGTTCTCGGCGCTCGAATTGCCGTTCGAAGTGCTGGGCGAGCCCCGACGGAAGAGAGCTTCGCCAGTCCCGCTGCCGCCAGCTCCCGAGGAGATGTACGTGTCGACAGACGAGACGACGCTGTAGCGGTTGCTTCCCGTCCGCTGAGGCGAGCCGGTTCGGTGAACGATGTCGTACGTCGAATCGCGCGAGAAGGTGCCGTTGCGGTAACGACGGTCGCGCTCGAACTCGCCCCAGCGCTTCATGACGATGTGCGACGAGTCGAACTCTCCCTCCTTGTCGCCATGAGCTCCACCCTTGTCTCCCTCGATCTTTCGAGTCTGACCCCAACTGAAGTCGTCCTGCATCGAAAGTGCACGTCAGCCCTGATGAAGAAAGGGAACGAGCAGAGAAAGGTGACGAACCATGTTGAAGAAAGCGTACATCGGAAGCACAAAGTTCCAGATGGGAAGAGAGAGGAGGTAGATCATCATCCATCCGACGTAAACCACTTTCCTTGACGTAAGGACGATCAAGAGACCAGGAATACCGAGAATGATGGCGAGCAGGATGAGTGACAAGGTGGGTTTGACGGTGCCGGGAATGATAGCCACGACGACGAGGCTAAAGTTGGGTTGGAAATGAGCTTAGCAGGTCAGACAACTTCTCAAAGAATGAAACTCACTAGATGGTGAACGAGATGGCGGCGGGCAAGACGAGGGTACCGACGAGCTCCATGAAGACTGCAGCGGAGGGGTCAGACACTGGTCCTTCCAAACCCAACAAACGAAAATTCAACTCACTAACGAAACGCATACTAAAGCAGAACACTCCACAGAGGTCGGGAACAACGAACAACTCGAAGAGGTTGTGCACGGTCGAGTTGATCCACCTTCGCCTCTGACTGAGCAGGACCCTGAACGTGTCGGGGACGACGGTCTTGCAGACGGCTTGCGGGCAGAACATCATCTTGCGACGAGGGAAGGTCGAGAGCATGAGCGTCGTGAGGTATCGATCCTCTCCGAGGAGGAGAAGGTTCTTCTTGTGGAGCGTGTCGACGACATTTTCCGAGTAGTGCTCGACGCTAAGAGGAGAGGGAAGTCAGCGCATGGAAAAGCACCGCCTGAGGCCGAGTGGACTCACATGTCGGGGTTGGCGAGGATCGGGACGTAGTAGCCGTCGCCGCCCTTCGGCGCCTTGATACGGTACATCGAGAAACATCCAGGAAGACAGGTGACTCCACCGAAGACGGACTCGAAGGCCTATAGCAAAAAAGCATTAGATCAACTCGCCTCAAACATAGTGAAATGCCTCAGACAACTCACTTTACTGAGATGGTGGGCGGAGTAGTACTCGAAGACTGGGAGAAGAAAGGAGCGCCGCATGTCAGTAAACACCTTCGCTCATAACAGCACTCCAAAAACTCACCCTGCATCATCGTCACCCAAGTCTCCGTCTTATTCGCGACCTTGGTCTCACCACACAATCCCATGATCTCGGGATCGTGAACCATGCACGAAATCATTCTCGCGACCGAATCCGGGAAGACCTTCGTATCGGCATCCACACAAAGCACGGTCTCATACCGATCCGGCGAGACTCCCGTACACCTCCACAGCGAGTTGAAGAACTCGTACTCGAACTGCGTCATCCTCTCGTCGAACATGACCTTCTGGAGGAAGCTCATGAGGACGATCTGGGAATCACGTTTGCCTCGGTTGCCAGGCTTCGGGTCGTTCGCCTCGGCGTCGTTGCCGACCTTGGCGACGAGCATGATCGGTACTCGCTGCTGCTTCGACTTCTCGACCGTGTTGTTGTCGTACTCGTAGAACCCGGCAAAGACCTTGGCCTTGTTGTGGCGTTTGTGGCCGTCGGCGATGGCGACGTACGAGAGCGCCTCGACCTCCTCGGGTGGGACGACGAACTCCTTCATCATCTCGAGGACAATCTCTGGCGTCGTGAGCGAGTTTCCGGCTCCCTTGACCATACCGTCGGCGATGACGAGGATGACTTTGTGGGAGTTGGGGTAGTCGGTCGTCGCGAGCGAGTCGAGGGTCGTTCGGAGTCCTTCGACGGACTCGGAGTAGGCGGTGACGAGAAGGAAGGTGTGGATGAGGGGGTAGTTGAAAGGCTCAAAGTCGGGGGGAGGCTGAGGGATAATGTCGCCGAGAGGGAAGGGGCACTGGCCCATCATGCCGTCGGTCGTTGGCGACCTTGACATGCCCTCGAACTGCGAATAAACAAGCGCACATCAAAACATGAAACAAGAATCGCTCAGAAAAGACAGGGACGAACGTTGAAGCTCGACAGTGGAAGACTCGACGAGCTCCTCGACGACTTGACGCCTCCAGGCGACCCGGGGGGCGAGTTCCTCATCCCCGCTCCCAACATCCCTGGACTCTTCCCATACTTGTTATCCCCTCGACGATCCCCTCGCTCAGCGGCCTTCAGAAGATCGCCCTTCGAGAACCTACTCGTCGTCGGCAACATCTTCTTCACGGGCTTGACGTTCGGCCTGTACCTCGCCGGCGCTGGACGGTAGATATCGTCCGTCCAGTTCTCGATCTCGGCACTCCTCGACATCCTCTCCGCGTACGTCTCGTTCGGGAATCGTCCGATCCTCCACGAGAGGAACCACCCAAACACGACGGCCATGAAGAAACGCAAGAGGACGACACCAAGAATGACGACGAGCGAGACGTAGAGGACGATGTCGGAGGCGACACAACCGATCGAGGTCGAGTCGATGAAGCCAACTCGGATGACGTCCACCATGCAGCGAGCGACGGCTTGCTGCTTTTGTGAAACGACGAGGGCGGTGACATCGCGGCCGCGCCAGGAGGCATTGCCGGACTTGATCTCGTCGAAAACGGCGGGGTAGGAGACTTGGCTTGAGCTGAGCCAGTTGAGAAGAGAAAAGTCGAGGACGCTTCTGTGAAGTGGGAAGAAGGGGCTCAGTCAGTCCTTCGAAGTTCACCGTTGGCGTTGTTGCGTGCGCAAGCAAAGCCCTTCGGCGCAGCGCAACGCCCCGCTCCTACTTCACAACAGAAAGAAAACTCATCAACGCACCCATCGTAAACTCCCAAGTTCCTCGTCTCGTTCTTCAGGTCATCCCACGTGAAGTAAACCGGGCCCATCGGCTTGAGCGCCGCGAACTGAGTCCTCGCGTCCGTCTGGGTGTGGCACATGGCGCCCTCTGCGTACCCGGTCAAGTTGACCGCCGAACTCCCCCACTGGTTGTAAAGGTTGCAGGGGAAGTACCAGCCCATCTTGGTGCCGTCGTTGACGATGCCGGTCCCGCTCGCTGGCGTGATGATGTCGAGACAGTGCTCGTTGACGTTCTGGAAGAGGAAGCTGCCGTCCTTCGAAGCCGCGTCGAAGAGGTCGTAGAGAGGGTTCGTGCCACCCTCGATTCCAGCAGCGGAGGGATGCTCGAACTTGTCAAAGTCGTAGCTGTAGCCGTGGTAGATCATCGAGCCGCCGCCGATCTGGCCGTTGCGGTAACGGAGCGCCGGGGTGCCACAGATGGACTCGGTGAAACCGAATGTGAGGTATCCGACGGCCGCCATGGAGCAAGTGACGACTCCCAGCAGGCCGACCTTCTCCCTCCAGGCGGTCTGACGCTCCTTCGTACGGTACCCTGCATCACCCCGGAATTAGTACGCCGTCGCTCCTGTCCGTCCCTCTCCCACTGCTTTGGGACCACAACGCTGCAAAGGGAAGGAGAGACGCACCAAAGCATCTCAAGAGAGGAGCAGGACAACACAGCGTCAACGCATAGACGTAGATCATCCAAGGTCCCAAAGGCTCCTTCCTCGCCTTGGCGGCGGCCTGCAACCTCCTCTTCTCTGATGCCCCCATCCCCGAATGCGCCTCCAACCCAGAGCTCGTCTTCCTGGGGTTATTCGGCCTCCTCAAAGTCGCTCCCCGCTTGAACATGCTCAGCCCCGTCTCGGTCGCCATGCCTTCCTCCCTCGCGAGGATGCTCTTCCCCCTCCTCAACCCCACGTTCTGCTCCTGCGGCGCTCCAAGCCCATGCATCGCATAGTGCCCCGTACTAGAAACACCAGCGACACCCCTCCCCTCCGCTTCCATCGCCGCCGCATGCGCCCTATAGTTCCACAACCGATCACTCTCGTCCACCCTCGCGCGATCGGGCCTGACGAGCGACTTTTTCCTCGTGAACGGCGACTGCGACGCCGAGTACCCCAACGCGCCTGGAGTTCCTACCGACAAAGAGTTGGTCGCGTTGCCGAGAGGAGCATTGTAAGCGCCGAGCGAGGCGAGCGTCGGATCCGAAGCCCCTGCGCCAGCGCGTGATGGCGACGACGCGAGCGAGCTCGACCCCTGGTTCGGGAGGTGGTTCGTGTCGAGCAGCGGGTTCCTCGACGAGTCGGTAGGGAAGCGGTCGTGAGGCGGTCGAGGTGCGGTTTGGAACTGGACGCGCGGGAGGGAGGGGTCGAGCGAGTCTTGGTGATGGAATGGCGGCGCCTGTGTTTGGCCTGGGATCGGCGGCGGCGGGTCGCTTCGAGGTGGACGGGACGTCGAGCCGACCTGGAACGGCGTCGAGGGTTGGGCTGGTCGCTCTGGCCTGTCGGAGGCGGGCATCGCTGGGTGGGCAACCAAGGGCTGGCCGAGGGGTCGAGAGCACGAGCGGAGGGAAGAGGAGCGCGGCCTCGGCGGGCCCTGGCGGTGGGTGCGTCGTCGACGTCGACCGGTGGCGGGTCGCAGGGGCGAGGTATCGACAGACAGACGGATGCAGAAAAAAGTAATATGTAGTGAAAAGTAGAACCACCCAAAGCGAGGAGCGCGAGCGGACGATGCAGAGCCCAAACTTTGGCCGATCCCCATCGCCCAAACCCCAACTTGGCGGCGCGCACGCTTCAGCCAGCGCTGAGACTTGCAACGCAGCGACTTTTTGTAGTGTTTCATTTGCTCTCGCGGGCATACTCTTCCGCCCAGACAGCCTTGGCCATCATTCACTGTTCCTTCCGTCCTTGCTGCCCACTTCTGGAGCCTACACAATCCTGCTACTGCTCCCAAGAGGACTTTCCGCAATGACCGAAAGCAAACAAACTCCTGGATAAAAATAGAGAAACACAGCGAGGAGATGTCCTGAGCCCTCGCCTCCGAGCGCGTTCACCGCCTCGCCTCGCGTCCCTCCGATACCGTAACACGTGTTGGTTTCTCCTGCCTCCAAACTTGTCTCACCATGGTGGGAAATCGCGAGTCTAGTCTCAACTCGCGCCCATTCTCTCGTCCTTGGAATAACTGTGAGTGACTGCTACTACCTAGACCTCCCGTGCATCCCCCGACGACGAAACGGCAGCATCAGCAAAAACAGCAACAACGCAGAAGGGCGGGCAGCCGCAGTTCCCGTCCCTCAAGCCGCCGACGTGGGGGGTTCGCTCACACCCGTCCTCGTTTTTTTCTCGACAACACCTCACTCGGATGGGTGGGTTATTTCTGTTCGACGCCTGGCAACGAAAGAGTGCAGTCCGCAGAATCGGCAAGCATCCTCATCCTCACCGCTTCCGTCTCACCCTCCGAAACACCTTCCTCTCACCTCCGAAGACGCCACGACCGGAGTGGAGCATAACTGACAATCCAAACCCTTCGATCCTAATCACAAAACTACAGCGTTCCAATCCCAACATGAAGCCAACCACAGATCGTTCGCTCGCCCGATAAAGAAAACCTCCCCCTTTGCGTCTCCCACTCTCACTCTACTCGCCCTTGATCGCATTGATAGCCTTGAACAACCCTCTGAACCATTTCCCAGAATCCTCAGCTGCGAACCTGTCCACCGTCCGGAACCGCATCAACGAAGAACCTCGAGCAAGAAAACGAAGCGCAGAAGGGACGAACCTGAGGAACTTCCTGTAAGGCGGCGGGAGCAAGTTGTACAACACCGCGTCGTTCTCCTCCGAGATCAAAGGAGTGTAGCACGCCGATCCATCGTGAAGGAACCCGATCTTGAAGTTGAGGCCTGCCGTACGCAGAACGCCACGAAAGTCAGCAACCACGTCCTCCCTTCTCCGTAGATTCCGCCCACTCACTCCCGTTGTTCCCCAAACAATCATTGATGATGCAGTTATACACCGGTGCGCCGTCCTCCTCCTTGACGCTATGCACCGTGAACCCCGTCAAGTCCTCGTTGAGCATCAAGCGACTCTTGATGTCTGCGAGTTCGTCGATGAGCTTCGTGTTGGCGTTGTTGGCGGACGAAGCTGCAGTCGTAGCGACGGTAGAAGAAGCGGGGAGGGCTTTGAGTTTCGCCTGGAGGGACTTGGAGTGCGAGATCTCAAAGTCGAGCTCTTGCTGGGCCATCTTGACTGTTGTTTACGTGCCGGGTGTTTGTCAACAACGCGCCTCGGCACGCTCACGACAACAGCAAGAGAAAGAGACTCACGTTCCTCCTTGAACTTTTCGCTTTCCTTCCTCGCCAACTCCTTCTCCGCTTTGACCGTCTTCGCGAGCTCGTTCTCCCAGTTGTCGTCCCTCGCTTTCAGCTCGTCCTCCCACTCTGCCCTCGCCTTCGCGACCGCGTCGTCAATCTGCTCCGCCGACGCGTTGATAGTTGTGGTGCGAGATGGAGAGCGAGTGGTGGTCGTGGTGGAGGAAGTGGAGAAGGAAGGGCGAGCAGCGAGAGCAGCAGCGAGCTCCGTCTTGAGCGCGTCGTTCTCGGCTTTGTAGTTCTGAATCATGGCGAGGCTCGCTGCAGATCCGACTCTCGTCAGTAGCTGTAGTGATTGGCTTGGAGAGGAAAGGAAGGAGGCTCACCAGCCTGCCTCTCAGCAGCCAACTCTGTGAGCGCGTTCTCACTCTCCTCCGCACGCGTCTCGCGAAGGTTGCGGAGTTGAGCGAACTGCGTCTGCAGCGTCTCGAGCGTCGACGTCAACTGTTTCACAAATCAGTCAGCACCTTCTAAAGAGGAATGGAAGAAGCGAAGGAGGGAACGCACGAGGTCGACCTTGGCCTGCAACCTCCTCTCCTTCGGAGTCGACTCGTCCTCCCCGCCCTTCTTTCCTCCCACCTTCTTCCCACCCGCACCACCAGCTTTCTTCACTGAACTCTTCCCCTTGGCCAGGACAGCTTCCTGCTCGACCTCCATCTCTTCGTCATCGTCGTCGTCCGCCGCTTCTTCTTCCTCCTCCTCCTCAGGCTCCGGCTCGACGACCTTCTTCCCCCTCCCACCCTTAACAGCAGGAGCACCCTTCTTCTTCAACGCAGCTTTCGTCTGCTGTTCTACTCTCCCACAAACACCCACCGCAAACAAACAAAGAAACACACGCGCGCACACAACATCAGCCCTCCGAAATCATCCAACACGCGCCTCGCCAAACACAACACACGGACCTTGCTGCCCGTCACTCTCGTCGTCGTCGTCCTCTTCCTCCACATGTTGAGATCGTTTCGATGGTCGAGAAGAGGAAGTGGGAGCGAACGAGGACGTCGGCGGTCGGTTCTCCTTCTGCTGCTTTGAGCGCGCGTTTTGTTGTTTGAGTTGTTGGAGCGAAGATGGGGTCAGCTCGGGCGCGGAGAAGGAGATGGAGAAGACGGTTGCGAACCTTGGTTGTTGGTGCCATGACTTGTGTCGATGTAGTGAGATTTGTAGCGTGGTCGCGGATGGATCGTCGCGGGTTTGAACGGTGCAAAGTGTGAGGCAAAGAGCCGGAGGCGTCGTGCGCTCGAGAGGGCGACGTCTCGATCGAGTCGCGCGAAGCCTGCCCGGCAGGCACCCTTCGCTTCCTGCCTTCGTCACCCTCACACGTCCCACTACTTCTTGTCGGGGTTTTTCCATAGTTCTCATCCTAGGTACTGCGACTGCCTTTGTTGCAGCTAAAGATGGGCCCTTGCGTTGCAACGTTGACATTGAAGGTGGGGTGAACGACCACGTGGTCAAAGAGAAAAAGAGGACGACGTTCTCTGCCCTGGGGTTGTAGCTCTCCTTGTGTCAATACAACTTTGAGAGATAGCTCCAAGTTTTCTCTCTGCTCCGTTCTTCTCGACCTTTCGACCCTGAAGCCAGAGAAAGAAAAGCAAAAAACTTGGGTACACGGGAACAACGCTCAACTCGCAACTCTCCTCTTTCAGCCTTTCAGTAACGCGTGTTTCCACCAGCCATACCCCTAGGAGGTCCCGCAACCCTCACCCTCTCACACTCCTCTCCGCCTGACGAAAGCCCAGTAACGCAAGGCGGCGACGGCGGTGGAGAGCTCTGAACGGCGGAAGTCATGCGCTCGCGCACGTAACCCGAGGGAACTGGACCGGCAATAGGAGTGGTCGGGGTGGGAGAAAAGTGGGGGATGGGCGTGTGGGTAGCGATGGCGGTCATGATGCGGCCGCACCAGTCGCGGTGTGGTTCACCTGTCCCGTCGTAGAGTGAGATGCAGACAGGGAAAAAAGGAGAAGGCAGAACGAGGGGCTTACCAGTTATCTCATACTCGATACCATTTGGCATCTTGATGAAAATCCCATTCACGGTTGAGAGGTCGTCACGCGTCCACTGAATCGACAACACTCCTCCCCACAACAGTTCCTCGAGCCTCCAGCCCGACTTTTCGAGCCCGTGTTTTTGCTGAGGGTCAACTCCGAAGACGTGGTTGGCAAAGTGATGAGCGAGTTTGTGAGAGAAGAAGGTCATGAAGAGATGCCTCCTCTGCGGGCTGGTTTGGATCTGCGCCACGTCACCGTGCTCTCGACCACGAGAACAGAAACACTGACCACTCCCAAGCCCTGCTGCAAGCCAATGAAGAAGCTTTCGTTGATCAAGATGTTGTTTGAGATGACTGGTTCGTTTTTGTCGATGGCTTCCCTGGGGTAGTTGGTCGAGGAGATCACGGTGATCGCGTGGACGTCAGGAGGTTGGTTGTAGATCAGATGGTCCAAGTCAGCGAGTGTTGGGAGTGGGGAGTTTGGTGACAGGCTGTGCATCTCGTTGAGAACGGCGAGGTAGACGTTCTTGCTGTGAGCGGTCGCGCCAAGGTGCGAGTAGAACTGCTGGCCGGCGAGCGGACCAAGCGGGTACATCGTGACGAGCGGTGGGCCAGGCAGTGAGCACGTACTATCCAGAAATTGGATCGTAGGGACGATCGTAGTCATTTCTCGTAGATTGCACCAAGTCGACGGGACGTGGTCGAAGGCCAACAAGCGGAGGGACGCGCGCGCGGGCTCGACTTCGTCGCTCCTCGAGCCACTCGTTGGTCTCCGCCACAGCACACGCGACTTGTGCACACTTTTCCCTCTGCGCACTTTTGGTACCCTCAATCACTATCTACACATATCTATCATGGCAACGTGGGACTTTGTGAGTCCGTCCCCGACCTGTCCTCGTAGGCTGACGGAGCACCGCGTCTCGCCTCGTCCCGGGGAAAGCAGCGTCACTGACCACAAGCTTGACCTCTCGGCCTGCTCGGCGCTCGCCAATGTGACAGATCCAGAAACAGATTCTACTGGGAGATGCTGGTACCGTGAGCCTCGGGCCTCTTTTGAGTCGGTCGAACCCGCTCGGTGTCGGTGCGGGAGCGCTGGCGTCCGAGGGGCGCGCCGGCGAGGGCGAGACGACGATCGACGAAGGTGGATCGAGGCAGTCAGGAGGAAACCTTCTGAGGATGGTTACCTCTGCCCTGCTGCTCGTCTTTAACACCAGGAGAATTGCGGGGTCGCGGTGTTGAACTGACACCCTCGCGTGCTCGCGTTCACAGGGCAAGTCCAGTCTGCTCGTCCGACTGACAGACGATCGCTTTCTACAACACTCTGAACCTAGTATGTTCATCTTTCCTTTTCCTATCACCTCAAGCAGACCAGCGAAGAGCTGACTTGTGGAAACCGCGAAGCCATTGGCGTCGAGTTTGGGAGTCGATTGGTCGAGGTCGACAGCGATGGTGATGACGGCGGTCCGAAGAAGAAGGTCAAGCTGCAGATCTGGGATACGGCCGGTACGTGTCCCCGTTCCTTTATCGCTCCTCGTTGGCCAAACGCTGACCTACACGCCGCCCGTCGCACTCCGCCACTCTCGCTCCCCCCCCTCCCCTCCCTCCCCTTCAAACTACAGGCCAAGAATCCTTCCGCTCCATAACCCGTTCCTACTACCGCGGTGCCGGCGGCGCCCTCCTCGTCTTCTCTCTCGGCGCCCGATCGTCCTTCCTATCCTGCACGTCCTGGCTCGAGGACTTGCGCGCATGGGGAGAAGAAGGCCTCGTGATCCTGTTGGTGGGGAATAAGGGGGATTTACCGGGGAGGGAGGTGGAGAAGGAGGAGGTGGAGGAGTGGGTCAGGGAGAAGGGGATCAGTGGGTACGTCGAGGTGAGCGCAAAGACGGGAGATGGGGTCGAGGAGGTGAGTCTCTCGCTGGGGTGCTTTGTGCCGGGAACGCGGGGGCCGGAAAAGCTGACGGCTTGCGTGTCAACCCCACGATAGGCGTTCAATCAGTTGACTAGAACGGTGCATAAGAAGCAGCAGGAGTTGTTGGGTAGCCAGAAGAAGAAGAACACGGCTGGGAGCGGATTCCCCCTCGTGCTGGGAGGGAGTGGGAAACCGGGCAAGTGCTGTTGAGGGAGAGAGTGGAGGTCATCTCATGATAGAGGTTATTGTCGGCACCATGTTTGTTTGTATTTGTAATCCTGCCAGCGACTGTTTTTCCCGTCGTTGTGAGAGTGAGAAGGCGAGGAGAGGGACAGCTCATTTTGACACGTGGTTTTGGCATGGGAGAGCGGAAGGGAGCGTGCGAATCGCAGAGCTCAAAAGTCGGAGCGGAGAGGAAACTTGCTATGTTGTCTGATTCGTTTTCTACAAAGCTTGCCTGCAGAGGTCGTCCTCTCTCACCTGCACTTCAGATGGGCTCACACTCTCTCGCGAAGAGGTCATCCTAGTTCAACAACAAGAGCACTACCAATAAATACCTTTACTGTCCATCTAATCCCATTCCACCTCGGCCCAACTCCCTTCATGAGCCCAGTCGCACCACCCCTCTCTTCCTCCTCCTAAACCCCGCTCCATTCGGCACGCCCTTCGAGTCGTAGAACAGCTGCTCGAACCCCTTCAAGACCGGGTCGTCCTCCCAATACGTAAGCTTGAGCTCTGCATTTGTTACTGAGATCGAGCATTGCTCATCCTCGTCGGAGGAGGAGGAGGAGGAGGAGGAGGAGGAGGAGGAGGAGGAGGAGGGAGAAGCGATGGGGTTTTCCCAAGTCGTTGAGATACAGAGGAGGTACCAGCTAGAGATGTGGGCGTCGTGGAAGTCCGTTCTGAGACCTCTGTCGAGGGCTGTATGAATCTACGCTTAGTATTCGCCGCTCATTTGGCAGAAGGTGGACGCACCGGCCCTCGCGCGCGTCGCTGGCGAACGTGCGGCCAGGATGCCGATACCGAACGAGTCGGCGTTGGCAAGGTGGTCCGCCGTGACGGCTTCTTTTGCTGATATTGATTCCTCCGCCTGCTCATCCGATAAGCCCCAAACAAGCTGCGACGTTGATCCCCACGTCGTTCCCAGCCCGAACCTCCTGCACACCGTACCACGTGGTTAGCTCCCCTCTCCTTCCTTCGAACCCCTCTTTCCACCCTACTTTTACAAAATAACACTTACGGCATAAACCTCTTCAACAAATTCCCGTGCACGAACGCCGCCTCTCCCTCCGCATCGAACTGGAGCATCGTATGCCCACAGAACTCGGGCGGCCGGATCTTGAGGTTGTCAGGTTCCTTCCAGCTCGCCGCGGCGAGGTGCCGGCCGGGGACGGCCCATCGTTTTCGGAGGGCAAGGAAGGCGTAACTGGTTTATCGAGGAGAGTTAGGGTGGTATCGTGGGGAAGGAGGGAGAAAAGAAGGACGGACCGGAAGAGATCCTTGTCCCCGTCCGAGAGGGTGAACCAGAATTTGTGGTTGTCCTCTGAGAGCATGTAGGACACGAGGTGGAGACTGGATGGCCGGTTTCAGTAGGGCTTTCTTGAGAGGAAGGTTGAAGGTCGAGCTCACACGTCAAGATGCATCGATTTGTTGATCAGCATCTGGCCCGCTTCTTGTGTCCACTCGTCGCGGCACTGCGTCCCGAGGATGGACCAGATCGCCTGATTATGAAACAAAAGTTAGCCTAAATAGACTCCAAGGTTGATATGAGATGAGCTGCAAGCATACGTTGTCCGCCGAGTCTTTCCAGTAATCAGGCCAGAAGAACGCTCCGAGCTCCACGTAGCCTGGCGAGTCGAACAGCACCGTCACGTCCTTTGCCGGCATTGAGTCTCTATTCCCACACAGCAATCAGACACAAACCTCTACATAAAAGCGGAGCCTACTCACGAATCAAGGTACAAAAACTCCTCGAACGAGCACTGGTACAGCGCTGCCCCCTTGATGTGAAACGCCTTTTGATGCGGGTCGTCCTTCTTGATGCCCTCGACGGTCCGTACCACAGCTCCCAGCTTATCATACTCGAATATCTGGGCACTCGTAGGTTCCTCGCCGGGGAAGTGGAAGACTTCGGCGGGAAGTGTCGTGCCGTACGAGCGTATGAGGCGGAGGCTGACGATGACGCGTTCGAACGTGTCCTGTGACGGCCAAATTTAGCAAAGCATAACAGCTATAAAAGGAATGCTAATACTCACAGCATTTCCAGCTGTAAACAAGATCCCCCGTCTCCCCTTCTGCGCCTCATCAACGACCATCCCCCCCGCCATATACTTCTCCCTCAAATACCCCACCATCTCGCCCCTCAGCCTGCCAACGTCTGCCTCCCCCATCTCCCTCCACTTTTCTTCATTTTCCCTCACATGCAACTTGTTCCAGTTCCCGACCGTCGTGTCACCCCCGCACGTGAGGTTGCTGTATGCCGTCCAGTCCTCATGCGAAGACAGCGGCGAGCTGCTCCACGCATCGAGTCGCTCCTCGAGTGTTGCAGTGAGTGGCAAGGCCTCAGTCGGCCAACTCCATTCCGCACCAGACGCGCTCGTGAAGGGCGTCTGGTCTTGCTGCCGTCGCAGTCCGACACCTGCGCAAGGCTCGCCGAGTGGTGCCGCGAGGGGTGGGAGAGGTGGAAGCGGAGAGTCGGATGGTGGGAGGACTTCGGAGTAGAGTACTGGAGTCACTGTTGATGGTTCTGGAGGTGTCGGGAGGAGGAACACGACGATGGGGCCGAGGACGAGGCCGCTGCAGATGAGGAGGCGGAGGACATGGGAGGGCTTGAACGACGAGTACAGCCAGCTGCTGCTCGCACTGGTGGACGCCGGCAACAACTTGTACGAGTTGGACGATCCGCCTGGCACCTGCAACATCCCTCACTCGGTGCGCTGGCGTACGAACACACAGAAGCAGAAGCAGAAGGGAAGGAAGCCGAGCGGCGTTGATGTTTGTTTTCCGTCGAAGACCGCTGCGCCTTTCCTGCGGGCAGCGCTCATTCTATTCCATGCCACGTCAGCTTTAGCAGATAATTCACCATCAATCTAAATCTCACGCAAACTCTTGCTATGTGTGAACCCAAAAAATTCGGAGCAGCCTGAGTAGCGACGTTGCGGAGCTCCCCGCCACGTGCTTGATGCACATCTCCGCCCGTCCGTCCGTCCGTCCTCCTCACTCATTCCGGACCGGCAGAGAGGCCCGAACTTCACAATCCCTATACTTTCTGATGGTTTGGACTTGTTTGTAAGCGCTGCAACACGTGTCTACAAAAATGGTGCAAGACTTCGGCGTGCCGGAAGTCACCCCAAGTTTCCCACGCTTGCGTGAGAGAGCCCTTGTGCGCTGCCCCACCCCCGCGAGGTCCGCTTGGGTCCAGAGAAAAACCCTTTCGCTGCCTCTGCGTTTCTACCACGATCTGTAGTTCAACTCTTGCTATAGAGATGAAGGTCGCCGTTGTCGCTCTGGCGAGTCTCGCCTCGTTGGCTGTCGCCCTCCCCTCCCAGTTCCCGTTCACCTCCGCCAACGCTCCGTCATTGCCCAAACCCAAGGCCGACTTTGAGATTCTCACGCACCCCGAGTACGCCGTCTTTCCTCCGTCTTTGATGGCTCGGAACCCGCAGATGTAATGGGAGAAAGCTGATTGGGTACATCAATCTTTGTTGACAAAAGGTTCGAGGACCACCGGGTTCGCATTCGCTCCCCAAAGGGTCTTTGCGACGATGTCGAGCAGAAGAGCGGCTACTTGGACACCCCGAACGGGAGGTACGATCTCGAGTCCCATCGGTGCTTAGACTACAGACTCATGTCAAGCTGGTAGACATTTTTATTTTTGGGCTTTCGACTCGAGGAACGATCCCACGACCGACCCGCACGTGTCCTTTCGTCGCTCACTGCTCCTTGAGGTCGTCGTGCTGACTAGTAGCTTTTTCGAACTGCAGAGTGGTCCTTTGGCTGAACGGCGGTCCTGGTGAGCTGCAGCTTTAGTCTCATTGGTCCCGGACACGCGCACTAATCTCTGGCTGGTGGGTCAGGATGCTCCTCCTTCACCGGGCTTTTGCAGGAGCTCGGTAAGCTTCAGCTTCGCTCTTTATTGGAACAAAAATCTCAAAACTGTCTTTCCAGGTCCTTGTCGAGTTCAGAAAGAGGGTGTCGACCCCATCAAGAACCCTTACTCCTGTACGCCTCCAAAATCCGCCCAGTCCTTCCCTTCTCTTGCTGACCGCGAAAGAAACCAGGGAACTCGAACGCCTCTCTGATCTTCCTTGACCAGCCCGTCGGGGTCGGGTATTCCTATGCGGGGAAAGATGACAAGGGAGTTTGGTCGACCGGTGCGGCTGCCGAGGATGTGAGTCCTGTCTCGTGGTGTAAGAGGAGGAGGCTGTGCTGGGGATTCGAGGGACTGATGGTCACTGTCGACAGGTGTATGCTTTCCTGTCAATCTTTTTCGAAGCTTTCAAGGAGAAGTATGGCAATGTGTGAGTTGGTCTTTGACTGGCGACGTACCGGGCCCGTGCTGATGCATCACCCCTCCTAGCGACTTCCACATTGCCGGGGAATCGTGCGTGCTCATCTACTGAAGATTATGGAGAGCTCTACTGACAGGAAGGTTTAGATATGCCGGCCGTTACATCCCTCTTTTCGCCGACTACATCGTCCTTCAGAACGCCAAAGCGTATGTCGCTTCGACCGCCTGCTGCAGGCCCCGTGCACTGACGTGGTTCCCCCACTCCCAGCAACAACGTCTCACAGATCCCTCTCAAGTCCGTTCTTGTTGGAAATGGATTCACCAACCCCAAAATCCAGTACGCGGCTTACTACCCAACTGTCTGCACCAACGAGACTGGTAGGTGTTTCTTTTGTTCGAGTCTTGGATCTCAACGTGTGGAAGCTGAAGATTGCTTTGCGAACTCCAGGTTATGGCCCATATGTCAGCAAGAGCGATTGCGCAAAGATGGCCGACACTTTGCCTCGCTGCCAGGCTCTCGTTCAGAAGTGTTACGGTGAGCCCAACAGCGTTTATTCAGGGCAACGCAGGCGAGCTGAGGTTCCCGTGGTTGCAGACGATCCTTCCAACAGCGCCGTCTGCTTGTCTGCTAACCTCTACTGTGAGAGCACTCAGACGGAGTACTACTACCAAACCGGCGTGAGCCTCCCTCCTAGTCCACACACAGTCTTAGCAGACTTACTGATCCCATGCCGTCTTTAGCGCAATCCCTACGACATGCTACGCTTCGGCGACTACGATGAGGAGGCTCAGATCCACCACTTCCTTAACCGCGATGATGTGAGACATGAGCTTGGTGTCGATGCGGAGGAGGATGGTGGGGTGAAGGAGTTTATTGGATGTTCGGACATTGTGGGATACCGCTTCGCGGCTACGGGCGACCAGTAAGTCCTCACTTGCGCTTGAACGGTTCCTTCAAAAAAGGCCTAGACTTGACTTATGATGGGTGAGCAGGGCCCAAGCCAGCTACCCCAAGGTGGCCCACTTCATCGACAACGGCGTCGCCGCGCTCTTTTACGCCGGCAAAGCGGACTTCATGTACGTCCTCCCCTCCCCCGGCCTCCTTTCTTCCCTTACTTAAATCCCTCCTCAGCTGCAACTGGCTCGGCAACCAAGCCTGGACGCTCGATCTCGAATGGTCCGGCCAAGCCGGGTTCAACGCTGAGCCCCTCCGCCCGTGGTACGCCAACGCCACGTCGAAGGACCAGGCCGGCGTGTATCGCCAGTATGGGAACCTCGCCTTCGCCGTCGTCGATGATTCGGGACATTTTGTGCCGTATGACCACCCGGTCGAGTCGTTGGCTATGTTCAATGGCTGGATCCACGGAAGGGATTTCTGGACGAGGGAGTAGGGTGATGCACACACGTGGTTCGATAGAAGCTTGTCTGTAGAACCTGTCCCCAGAAATAGTCACCAAAAGTCATATGTTATATCTTCATAGCTTCTAAACTCTACAACAAAACCCTGTTTCCACTGCTCACTTCTTCGTCGCACTGTCCTCCTCCCCGCCAACGGCCGTGTGCTCGTGTTCCTCCGCACCCTTGTCCTCGTCATGCTTTCCTCCCTTCTTCTGCTGAGCGGCCCACTCCTTCCCAGCGGCTTTACGCGCCTGATCGTCGTCCCTCCTCAGACTGTGCGCCTGGATGAACAAGAGCGCGACGATGCTGCATCAACGAAGCGTCAGTTCCTTTCCCTCGCCGCAAGGCAGTCAGTCAATCCCACTCACGCGTTTGACCCAATGAAGCCAGCAAAGACAGCGAACACCGTGGCGTAGCCTTTGGTGAATGCCGCAATGATGAGAGTCTTGTCCGCCTCTGGAAGGAGGAACAGCGTGCTGTCCTTGGCCGTCGTGCGCCAGATCGACGTGGGCGCGTCGATAAGCTCGCTGACGATGGATGTAGAGAACTGGGGCAGAGGAAGCAGGTTCGATCGGAGGGCGTTGTTGATGATTGCGGCGCCGATAGCGAGGGAGAACGAGCCGCCGAGGGTTCGCAGGAAGTTGCGCACGGCGGTGACCTGCAGGGGGGTTGTGAGTGGCACGTTCCAGAAGGTCGAGCCCGGTCTATGAAAAGGAACCGGACATACAGTCGACATCTCTGAACGATGGACGGCGGCCTGTGCTGCCACCATCGACGTTTGAAGGGTCTGACCTTGACCGAGAGCACAGAGGGCCTCGAAACCAAGGATGTGAGAAGTAGGCGTGTCGGGTTTGACTGTTTCCAGAGAAATTAGGTTTGTCAAAAAAAAAAAGGATGTGATAGAATAAATGCCTACCAAGGGCGAGGTTGATGAGGCCAATCAGCCAGAGCACGTATCCTGTGCAGATGAACCACTAGTAGACACAGGGCTTTGTCAGCGTCGACCATCTGGTGTTGACTAGAAGGTGTCAGGCTCACCCTGTACGATCCTGTGCGCGAAACGACCTGGCCTTCAGACATCACGTACAAATGTGTCAACGCTGTTCCGATGGCAATGTGTGTGAGAAAGACCACGTACCACTCATGAACACGGTGAAGGTGATGAGGAGTAGCAAGGGGAGGATGAGAACACCGGATCGGATGGCGGAGACGCCCTTGGCAACCTAGGTGATCATCTTGTTTAGCCTTTGATGCAGCGAGGAGATGGTCTGAATGTACCTGGAAGTATTGGGGAAGGTAATAGACCTGTCCCAGGGTCGTCGCTCCCTGCAAAAGGGTCGTCCAGAACACAGCAGCGACTGTGCGATACCGGAAGATCTTGGCTAATGACCAGAAGAGCACAGATTAGGTCGACTTTCATGCGCCTGAGCGCACATGAGATTACTCACGAGGAACGATGGGGATCTTGGCGACCTTGCCCTCCCACACCATGAGGAGCGCGAGCACGATGACTCCGGCGAAGAGGCAGCCCAGGACGGGACCCGACACCCAAGGGAAAGAAACGCCGCCCCAGCTAAAGCCACTTGTCAGCTCGTGTAGACGGGACGGGCCGGGAGAGGGAGGGCGCTTACTTGAGTGGGAAGATGATCAACCCGGCTCCCAGGATGGTGAGTATACCACCCACGTAGTCGATCTGCTTGAGTTTCCTATGGAAGTCAATGGTCAGTTGAATCAGTTTGTGGGCAGAAGAAGGTCTTGCGCACCTGATAAAATCGCCTTCTACAGGGCGCAGTGGGAGGAACATGACGAGAACGAAAAGCGCGGCGCCGCCCATCCTGTAGAATAGGAGCAGCGTCAGTTAATGAAGACATACTAAAACTAAAGACAGCTTACGGTAAGTTGATGTAGAAGCACCAGCTTGAACATTTCCGTATCAGCACCCCACGCAATGATGAAGAAAAAGCGAAAGCCCTCACCGCCACGTCACCTTCTCAGCCACTACACAGAAGCCGGTCAGCAACTTGACGACATAGTACACACCTATTGTGAGTGACACTCACAGGTACCACCAATGACTGGACCCGATCCATTGGCCAAGGCGATGGTGATTTCGTTAATGCCTTGGTACTTTCCACGATCGCGCACTGTTGCTCGTGGTCAGGAATGGATGGCCGGAAGAAGTCGATGGAAGCCATCAATGGCTCACGAGAGACAATCTGCAAAGCATAAAGCCTGGTCAGCGAAACCAGCTCCGTACAAACGGAGGAAACGTGAAGAGCTCACATCTGAGACGACGATCAGCACGAGTGTCAAAATCCCACCGCCGCCACATCCTGTGGATTGGGGTGGACGTGGGTAGAGAGTGAGGATTTGGTGGAGAGAAGTTTGGGGGAAGGGGAGGAAAGGGGAGGGAGGGCAAGTGAGTCGCGTGACTGGATCCTTCGGGGAAGCGAGGGGTTACCTTGCAGACCTCGGAAGACGATCAACATGCTCATGCTTGTAGCAAGAGCACATCCGATGCTCGTGAGCGAGAAGATGACCACACATGCTATCAGGCAAGGCTGAGGGTCGAGATATTTTTAGCTCAGCCTTTCCGGTGCCGCCTGCAGAGTATTCCTCACCTTGCGCCCGAATACATCTGATAAGCGACCCCATAGGGGTTGCACGGCAGTAGAAGTGAGGAGATACGACGACGCGACCCAACTCGAGCTCCTTCCTCCCGCGAAGGCGGCGGAGACTGAGTGGATCCATCGTCAGTCGCGTAACTCTTTGCGGAGACCGGAGCTTTCGATCGGACAAAAGAAAGTAGAAAGAGGAGAACACGTACTCTCTGGAAGAGCTGTACTGACGATAGTTTGGTCGAGGAAGGAGAGGAAAATCGAGAGTGTCAACGCGACAAAGACGATGATGATCTGCCTGGGAACCGGGAAACGCGGCGGTCGCGCGAACCGGTGTCAGCGTACGTGTCCCTCGTGCCACCTCCCTCACAGCCCACCACAGAGATCAAGCGAGCTTACTTCATCGGCAAAAGGTTTGTCTGGTCTGCCAAGCCGTTCGCGTGGTGCGTCGGAAGATGATCCGCCTCCGCATCTGCCTCCGCGTCGAGCTGGCCCCCCTTCTCGAGATCCCGATCCTTGCCCCCTTCCTCAGAGTCCTCCTTCCTCAACACAGCACCCTCCTCATCATTGACAGTTCTCGCACTATCGCCGCTTTTGATCTCCGTACTCCTCCTTGCCTCCTCTTCGATCGTGACGCCCCCTTCTGCCTGGACACCTTCCGGCGCTGAAGACAGCGCCGCCGTATAAGGGTGCGCCAGGGTCTCGGCGATAACCGGCGGCGTCGAAGGTCCACCTTCTGGTGGTAGTGATGGACTCATCTGTCGTACGATATTGGTTGGGGAGGCTTCGAGGAAAGAAAGGGGAGACGCGCCGACAAAGTTTGCTACGGCATCGGACACGGATCTATCGGGCGGGCGTGTGTGGCGCGGGTTTCAAGTCCTGGATTGCCCCGGATTCTCGTCCGACGAGATGATAAGGTGAAAACTGCTCTCATTCCATCGCATTTGCATCCATTCTTCTCCTTGAAGGTTTGCTTTCCAGAAGGAGGTGCTAAAGTGCCTGGAGCTAAGCAGCTGTAACGTCGAACGTGAACAGCAGCAAGGCGCGTCGTGTGAGTTGTCCGAAATCAGGAAAACCCAACATCGAAGACGCTTGTGGGATGATTCGACAACTTTCCCAGAGTTCGGCCTCACATCGACGTTCTGAAGGCTGGTGTGGCTCAGGAGTCTGCGGTCGCTCGAAGCAAGTGACGTGCGCCCCCCTTAAAAGAAAGCGTCGGACGCATTCTCGCGACAAATACAACATCAATTCCAGCCACTTCTCCTTCCTACTGGTCCTTGTCTCCCCACTTCCATGGACGCATTCCCCCAAACCCTGCCGGTGCCTGTCGAGGGCTTGCGACCACGCCCAAGCTCAACACTCGTTCCAGCTGGGGACTTTTTATTGACCCCAGATCAGCGGCCCTAGGGTCCAGCCGTTGGTTCAGACTCCAGATGACCTTGATAACAAAGCTTGCGTCAGCTGTGTCGGGGCTGTGGAGGTGAGTAATCACGTACGGTGACCGCTACGGCGATGGGATAAGTTGTGCTTGACCAGTAGATGACCTGGGACGGCGGTGAAGGTCAGTGAAAGGCCATTCGAAACGAGAACCAGAGAGATTCTCACGTCTTTGACTCCTGGCTGAGTGATGGGTAGGAACCCTGCTACTAATGCGGGTATGGACACCGCCAGAGAAACACTGCCGACGTGGGGTTGAAAGATAAGTGACGTGGCTTCAAGCCCCTCCTCAAATGGTACTTACGCCGTGGTGATGAGTGAAAGCTTGAGCAGGTGAGTGAGACTGTTTGCTGGTCCACTCCTGATCATCGGATGAATGTTCAGTTCTACCTCGCTACTTGCTCGCTACGAGAGATGCCAGGCGACGAACCTGAAAGCCTTCCGACATATCCACAACCTATGGAACAACACCGCCGCGACCAGCACCGTCGAGCAAAGCAGGGCTATCAATCCAGCTTTCGTCATGTTGATGAACTGCAACCAAGCAACCAGTCAGCATCCGCCTTGTCGCGAATTTGACATATAAAACGACGCCAACGCACCAATTCCATCGACACGGGCTTCGCTCCAATGTACGTCGCGATGAAAGATGCCGCCCAGATGAGACCACCTGCGATCCCAACCGCCCAACATCCAAACAATATCGCACCAATAACCCACGCGTATTGGGGGCTCGCGACCTGTGATCCAGGACCGCCTGCGTTCAGCTCTTGCGTCCCACAGCCACCTTTCGCGTCCAGCAACGACAAAGAGCGCAAAGCTCACCAGGAAGGCTCGGTAGAAGAAGAAGCCTTCTGAGGATGCTGTCGCGATCACAAACACGAAGCGGTACATGATGATGACCGGCGGTGGGGTCCAATGCGTGACCGCGCTCGTCGTCATGATTTCGTGCGAAATGTAGAGCACCAGCTACGAACAAGGCCACGATTGGCTCGTTAGCTTCCATGCATCTCCGTTTATCCAGACAGTTGATAGGAACGTACATAGAAGCTCAATATCACACCGACGGCATTCCAAAACGTCAACCACGCCACCAGGACTTTGAGCGCCCTCCGGTCCTCCCTTGCTCCCGAAAAGTATTTCCATGATTCAGAGAGAAGTACGCCCTGTGGAGCCGAAGCACGATCAGCAGGGGGAGGAGCCAGCAAATAGAGCAGCAGCCCAACGCACAAAGATGGCGACCGTGAACGCCTCTGTCACGATCAATGCTTCCAAGCTCGCCAGGTCTGGCGGGTACACGAGAGGCTTGCCAGCGTGCGCGCTCATCCTGCTTGTCGTCTCTTCGTCGCCAGCAGTTGGTAATGGAAGGAAAGCAAAGTCCTTTCAACCGACCTTGTGGACAACGCCCGCCCGGAGAGTTGCCAGGGACCCCAGGTTTTGCGAGCGTTAGAGCCATTCGCGTGAGACCTGCTCCGGAAGCCAAGTCCGGGTCAGAGGGGGCTGGGCCTCGACGCAGAAGCGAAAGGTCTGCCAGCCATACCGATGGAACAAGGTCAGGTGACACTACACTACCGTATTAGTTTTCTTGAGGTTCGACGCCTCGTCTGTCTGCCTACCCGCCATCGGCGGAGCGGGCGAGGGTGAAGAAGGAAGGACCACATCATCAACTCCACGTGTCCATCGTTTCACTCTCCTAAGCTCTACTGGCCCTCTCCCAACCCCTTCCAAGCAGCTTCTAGCGCCTGATAGCACCACATAACCTGTCCCACAGTCTGCACCATCGTGGTTCTCTGCTCCCTCAATCCATCGATCGTCTCCCCAACAAAGTCCCTCTCGATCTTACTCGAGAACACAGAAGTCGGGTATGGAGGGAGGTCTGTCGACCCTTTCTGTGGAGAGACGGAGGGAGAAGGGGAGGGAGAGTGTGGGAAGGGTGGCGTGGTGTGTGCTTGGAGAGGTGGGCGGGAGGAGGACTTTGGTGGTGGAGAGGAAGAGGGTGGCGGTGAGGAGTGGAGGTGAGCGAGAAGGGGGAGGAGGGAGGCAATGGTGATGTAGGTTCCTGTTCTTCCTACTCCAGCTGAGCAGTGGATGAGAAATGGAGCGGGATTGGTTGGGGAGGAGAGAGAGTTGTTGAGCGCCGTGGTGGACTGGATGAAGTCGAGGATCTCTTGAGGGTTTTCTGGAACGCCGTGGTCGCCCCATGCGAGGTATTCGACCTACAGAAAAATCGAATGAGCTCAGTCCGCTAATGTATGAGGGGAAACAGACAAACATGCGTGACCTGCCGCGCCTCCTCTCCCTCCCATCCAACCTCCAACACCGACACCCTCTTCTGCTCCCTCCGATTCGTCTCCTTGCTCACCAACTTGACCGTGATCCCCTTCTTCGCCGTGTTGACATTCTTCGGCGGTACCGTCCAACTATCGCCAACGTCCTCCGGGAAGTATGGGTGGCATTTATCTCGGCGCTGTTCCTTGAGCGGAGTGAGTTGGAGGATGACGGAGACGAGAGGGAGTGGCTCGGGGTGGGAAGGGGATCTCGGTGCGTGGAGTAGAAGGGAGAGGAAGGTGTGGATAGTTGATGCGATTGGTGCCTGTTGGAAGGTAAAGATTAGCTCATACATCCCTCTACCTAAGCCGGAGGACGGGAAAGGCGTTAGGAGGATCGACGCACCTGACTTGCTACCCACCACCGTCTCGGGAGTAGATCACCCAGGCCCAAATCCGGCTCTACAACCAAAGACGCATTGACATACTCGTCGCCCTCGTCCACCGTACCACGCTCGTCGTCAGGCTCCGACGGCAGGAGAAGCCTTGTACGGTCGTAGGCGATGATATCCGTGTAGCCTGCATCGCCGTCCACTTTCAGCTGCAAGAACCCCTCGATCGAACAGAAATGGAATACTCACGGTTCTTCTTCACATGCCCCGGTGAAAGCCCAACGAGTGTCGCATATCTCGAAGCTACCTCCTGCTCCCTGCCCGCCGCCGCGTGACTCTGCGGAGTCGCCCTCGCCCTCCGATACGCATCGTGAGCGCTCCAGTGTCGGAACTCTTCTCGTTCTGAGAGCGTGTCGGAGATGGCGTTGAACACGGTTTGCGAGGTGAGGGGCTGGGAGAGGAACGCGGGAGTGGTGGCGCTCGTCGAAGGTGAGGATGATGGGACGAGTCGGGCTAGAAATGATGACATTGTGTATCGAGAAATCTCTAATAGTCGGGCTGTTGTAATATGAACAGAACTGAAGAACGAAATATAGCAGAAATGATACGGATTGACGGGGGGTCGCGTGTGTGGTCGGAAGCTGACCCGAGCCAGCGCCAGCCCGACAGACGACTTCGACAAAACTCCAAGGCCGACAAGCCAAAGTCTCGCGACGGGCGGCCTTGCTTCGCCTCCCACAACTCTCATCAATAAATCTCGACAACCATGTTCCGACTCGCCACCAAGCTCCGCACCTCACCACCCTGCCTCTGCACCCCCTCCACCTCCCTCCTCCGCCCTCTCTCGTCCTCCGCCGCTGCCTCCTCCTCCTCGACACCCCTCAACGCCGGCCCTCGCACGCTCCCCAACGGTCTCACTCTGCAAGGGATCGTCGTGACAACAGGAAAGATGGCACAGACGGCGACGGTCCGCGTGGAGCGTAAAGTCGTCGACTCGAAGACGCTCAAGGTCCGTCCCTCTAGTTTTTTGTGCTGCCCGCGAACGCTGGTGGAGACGATCAGGAGCAGCAGCTGACTGTGAGATGTGAATGGTGCATGTAGGAGTTCAAAACCCACAAAAAGTATCTCGTTCACGACCCGCTAGACTCGAGCGTCGTCGGCGACAAAGTCTCCATCAGGAACTGTCTCCCTGGTCCGTCCATCCTGCACTCCCTCCCTTCTCCTTCTCCTCTCCGTAAACTGACAACACTCTACCACCTGCAGTATCAAAAAGAAAGCGATTCGAGTTGGTCGAGGTCCTCGTCGGCGCCAAGACGCGTGCGATCGACCACAGCGCAGACGCGCTCGCCAAGTCGCTGTAATGATGGGAAGGGACATGACGGTGATGGAAAGCATGCTCCCACTATCTACAGAGATTCGGGGTGGTATCAAGGGAGAGGAGAGGACGCTGCGGAGAGAAACGCTCGCTCGATGGAATCGCTGCTCGGGTCTGGCGAAGCGACAGCTTGAGCTGCCTGCCTCCGCTCAGACAGTTCTGACTCCAAGTGCAAGTGGGTGAATCCAGCTCTGGTCTCGTGAAGATGAGTCTAGATGGCTGCTGGGGGCGGGTAGAAACACTGGGCTCATTAAGGCCACGTCATCCCGTTTGCTTCCCACATTTGAATCCGACTCGCTCCCTCGTGCTCGGAGCGAAGAAGCGACTTGACACCAACATCAAAAAGCTCAGTTTTCTCTACCTTGCACGGTCTCTGATGACTATTTATCACATGTGGGTGCTCGGGAGGTAAAGGTTCGAGCACGTGGCAGTAAATGCTGGACAGGCTATTTGGTCACTACGTTCCGCTGTTAGCCAACCAAGCGCGGGATATGAGTAAAGATACACTCACCAACTTGAGTCCCTG
Organism: Pseudohyphozyma bogoriensis; assembly: GCA_024364755.1. Taxonomy (NCBI): domain Eukaryota; kingdom Fungi; phylum Basidiomycota; class Microbotryomycetes; family Chrysozymaceae; genus Pseudohyphozyma; species Pseudohyphozyma bogoriensis. Next base: position 85,020 of record JALBUQ010000096.1, read on the forward strand.
TAGCCTAGCTCTGCAATCATGCCGTACCTGGTGCGCGCCGCTCAAGAGACAGTCAATGCAAAGCTCACAATCAATGGCTTGCTTGCGCCTTTCGAGACGGATCTTGAGCTCTGTTGTCAGATCTGAACATGGAGCCCAGGTCGATTCTAAGTTGTCCTTGACTGTTTGGCGGATAATCTTCTGCCAGACGTGAACGGCGCGCCTCTCTCTCCTGCAAGGCTTACCCACACCGCAGAGTAAGAAACGGCCGCCTGTCTTGTGGGCGAGGGCGTTGCTGGCGTGGGCGAGATTCTGGTGCTCCATGACTGATGCATGGTAGGTTCTCTTGGTATCCAACACACCGGTCAGCTCTGGACGATCGTTTAGAATGGAGCGGGTACTCGCAAGGCGTTCCAGCATGTCGGGCGTCAAGCCGTCCAGATCTTCATCTTGAGGAGGATTTCCGATAGTCTTCGCTGCGGCGAGCTCCACGAGGTCTTTGTGGCCTAAGAGTTCAGCAAGATCGAGGCACGCAAATGGTGCTTGAGACATGTGGGACCTGTCCAAAGAGGCAGCACGTGTCACGCGCCTTCTCACAGCCTCTGGGGTCCAACTAGGTGCCAACTCACACTATGTCCTTCTTCAGGTTCTCGCGCCCCCACTTGCAGTCAAACTTGTCCACGAGCCTCACAGCAATCCCCAAACTCCGGAGTGTGAAACCGTTCCCTCCCGCCAAAGTCCGGAACCAGCATCGAAGCTCGTGCGTCGACTCGGCCATTCGGCACTCATTCTCCGTCATCCCGCCTCCGGAGAACATGTCGTGGAAGACCTTCGAGTGGAAAGCGATGTACAGAGGGTTGACGTTGAATTCGGTTTGAGAGCTGCTACTGGTAGACTCGGAGTCGGAAGGGATGAGACGAAACGAGCCTTCGAAGTCGAGGGAGAAGTGCGTAAGAACGTCGGCGAGAGTTGGAGCTGACATGATTGTCTACGGTGGAGGTGAAGGAAGTCGATGGGAAGTGCAAATTTTAGCGTCCCGCAACCGTCGCGACTGTCCAGCACTAGCTTCAGACAAGTACTCTCTCAAGCTGGTGTGCCCGAGCTTCTGTTCAACCAACGAAGGGAAACGCGACTCACCTCTCCGAGCCAACCTCTGGCAAGCTGGATGAAGAAGATAGACTCCAGCGCCAATCCTGTCGCAACCCAACCCAACCTTAGATGCACTCCTGTCGGACCCCGCACGGAGTGGCAGTGCACCACGTGTCCCTTCCGAAAGGGAACCCAACTGAACAAGGTGCACATGCCCGAAACCACAGATGCAGCGTAGCCAGCTCCCGAAAGATAGATGCAGGCACGTCTTACATCGCCTCCGCCAATCCCCTCTCAATCCGATAGCGAGACAAAAGACGAGCGAGTGAGTGTCCTATTGATTCCAGCTTTCGTGTAAAATATCTCCTTTTTTTCGGCGTGGACCGGACACACATTAGATGGAGGAGGAGGAGTAGGAGTAGAGGCACTGGGGAGAGTCGAGTCGATAGACAAAACTTAGAAAAAGGGGTGTCAAGAGGACGAAGACGGGATTTAAAGAGGTGGAAGAAAGAGGGAAGGGTATCTATCGAAGTTGGGTCGGTGGAATAGCGATGAAAAGGAGCGAATGAGGGTCGAGGTGGGTCGGCAGAACCGAAACGAGTGTAGAGGGGGTTTAGCTGTCGCGCGACGACGCGAGCGGGGCAGTGTCAGCAGCGTCCGCACTGCCAGCAATGAAAACAACAAACGAAGGATCACTTGTTCTTTGTCACTTCGACAGCGACGACGACGGCGACGATGATCAAGATGATGACGATGATGAAGAAACAGATCCAGCTGTACACGCGCGCGCGAGGAGACAAGTTTCAGCTCGGCGTCGGCAGAAGAGGAGGGGCGAGAGGGGCACGTACCGCTTTTTCCTGGCAGCCCTAGCGCTCTTGACGGCTTTTTGAGTTTGCTGCAGTCTGGAGACGGGGCGTAGCGTCAATGAAAGGCTCAGGGGGACGAGTGGGTGAACAAGGCCGAAGCCAACGCACCCCTGCTCGACATCGGTGTTGGCCTGAACCGCCTGCGTCTCGATCACCCTCACGCTCTCATCCTGCTCCAAGACCAACGTTGCCATCTACACAGAAGACTCGCATTAGTCAAAGTTGCCTCTAGCTGAGAGAAAAAAGCGACTGACATCCTGCATCATCTGCGCGAGTTGAGTGATGGTCTCCTCAATCTTCCTCAAGTCCTGGTTCCTCGACTGAACCTCGGCGAACGCGGCTCGTGCTCCAGATTGTCTGGATTGGATGAGCTGGTGCGACTGTTTGTCAGCTAGAAGGTTAGAAAAGCGGGAAAAGATGAAGACGCACAGCCTGAGAGAAGATCTGCTGTCCGCCCTGCTGGTCATCGAACGCAGCCTTGATCTCCTCCTGAGTCGCGTCGGGCTTGACTGTCACCTCGCCAAGCGTCAGCTCCCCGACGATTCCATGAACACCACGGCAACAAAGACTCACCGATCCTGATCTGCCTCTCCATCCTCTGCCTGTACTTGTCCCTGCTCTTCTTCTCGACCGTGTTGTACTCCTCCAAGCTCTTCCTGAACCCGTTCTGCAGCGTCGCGATCTGCGCCTTCCTCGTGTTGAACCCAGCGGCATCACCCTGCGGCGTCGCCTTGTTCTGCTCGTTCAGACGGTGGATCTGGTTGCGGATCGAGTTGGTGAGCGCCGACGTCTCGGCCGTGAGTTGGGCGAGTTGGGCCGTCGACTGGGAGTTTTGCAGGTCGTCCGTCGTGGCTAGTCGACGAGTGTGGAGCTCAGACACGTGGTTGATGGATTGGCGGAACTGTTGGATTTGGTTTTGGATCGACTCGACCTGTGCGCAGAGAGGATTGCGAAAGAGGGGCGCGCGCCGAGGCAGAGGGTGTCAGCTCATCGTCTCGCAGTGGGACGAAGGCGGAATGGAAGGGAGTGGGTAGACTGACCTCGGCAAAGAAGTTTTGCATCGAGTTTGCGCCGCCGCCGTTGGAGGGTTGAGGAGGGTACTGTTGGTATTGTTGCTGCTGGTCGGGGTAGCTGTGAGGAGGCGGCGGTGGGGGCGCGCCGCCGTACCCTCCGCCACCGTACTGCTGCTGTTGCGGTGCACCATACTGGTCACTGCATTCCCGTCCAGCCCAACACAGCCGTCAGCGATGCGATTCGCGAGCGCCGGACGAGCAAGGGCGATCGGGATGGATGCAAGTCGCGGCGCGGCGAGAGGAGGCCAGAGAGGGACGGTCGGACTGACCCGTACGAAGGCTGAGCGGGTGGGTAGCCTCCCTGAGGCTGTCCTCCCTGCTGCTGAGCCTGTTTGTGTACCAAGCACGAGCGAGAGCAGAGGTTAGCTGCCGGATCAGACGAAGCGCGCGAGGGTTCGGTGGTGGTGAGGGCTGGATGGAAGTTGAACGTGCCCTCATTTCGCGGAGTCGATCTCTGGACTGCCAGCCAGCACATTGTCGTACATGGTTAGCGTTAGTCCTGATTCTACTCTAACAAAACTATGCATACCATTTTTGATGGAGCACTGAAACGAGTGAAGGGGAGGAGGAGGAACGAGGGCCAGAGTCCGCCGCCGTTCCCGCTCGCTGGGGCGCCCGCCCATCTGCTGACGTAAGCACACCTAGCACCGCCTTCCTCCTCCTCTGGTTCGCACTAGACTGACTCGCCCCTCGTCCTTCGCGTTTCCTGATCATCTGAATCCTTTTTTGCATCATCAAGCTTGTCACCATCACCTTGCTGCCCGCTCACCTCCCCAGGTGAGAACCGCCCGCCAGCCAGCTCGCGCCGTCTGCTCGGCTTGCGTACAGTTCGGTTCTGGTCCGCCGTACGGAGGTGATCGACTTTGTTCGGTTCGAGGGCTCTTGCTGGCCAGGACAAGTTTCGCGACAATATATCGAGGCGTGAGCACGCCGACGAGCGACACGTTGTTGGCTGCTTGGACGGCCAGCACGACTACTGCGCTGGCGGAGGGCTCTCGCCGGCGCTTTCGGACCAGCCGTATGCGAATGGGAATGGTGGGGTTGCGAGGAGTTGATAGGCGAGTGAGAAGTAGAGCATTCTTGGTTTCCTAGCATGGACACTTGTTTTGTTCTTTTTTTTTTTCAAAAGTCCGAGGCTTTCGAGGCTACCGTACCTCTTGGAGCTTTGTCCGCCAGTCTCGCGCGATCTCTCTTTCGTTCTGCATCAACTCGCACCATGTCGCAACCACTCACTCTCGGAGATTATACCTTCCAAGTGCTTTCGAAGAGCTACCCTACGCTGCTTCCAAGCCCGTCGAGGGCCGGCACGACGACGAAGGGCGGAACTCGTGCGCCGACTCACTCTGTATACACCCTGCCGGAGGAGGATCGCATCCACAAGCTCGACCACGATCCACTCCTCTTCATCCAAATTATCTTAAACTTCCACCAGGTCATCCGAGCGCGTCGCACAGAGGTCCCTCAGCCTTTCGAGCAGCAGTGGGACCGACTCCTCCCGTTCCTCTCCTCCGTCACCGTCCAGGAGATCAAGGCCGACGTGATAGGGCACGTAAAAGAAATGGTGATCGTTCCTGCAGCAGTAGTGCTGCAAGCAGTTACAAACACGAGTTGGACGGCGTCGGGAGTACGAGGGAAGACCAACATTCTGGATCTCAAGTTGGCGGAGACGAGTGGGAATGGGTTGTTGTACGTGGAGGGGAAGAGCCGTTATGTATTGAGGAAGAAGGATATGGACGACCTTCGCGATAAGTTCGCCGATGGAACGTTCGATCACCCCAAGAAGAGGAGCAACTACACTCCTGGATGGCTCGCAACAATCCTCCAGGTACGCCAACCTTTCTCTGTCGGGAGGAGTAGGAAGGAGCAAAGGAGGGACTGTCCAGCTGATGCTCGAGCAGCTCTGGGAACAGGTCGTCGAGAAGGAACGCGAGCTTGGCCGCTCGATCATCGTCATGCTCACGAACGGGGAATCGACATTATTCCTCGCCCGGGCCAACGACACGTTTGTGTGCTCCGACATCTTCGACAATTCTTCGTCCGGCGATTATTCTACCCGATTCGCCGCCGCCGCGATGGCGTACAACCGCTCTGTCGCGTCGACGCTGCCGGTGCTCGGATCCGCCATCGCCGTGCCAGCGGCAAAAGGAGAAGATGTTACGGTCTGATACTTTCTATGGATTAACTTCTATCTTCATATTGTCCTGACTTGACTTCCTTGTGACAGATGGAGGAGACCTCAGGTGGAGAGGTGGCCGAGAAGCCGCCATCTCGCCAGCGACGTCGCTCAACGCGCGGAAGCGCTACTAGCGCACTTCTCACTCAGGTGAGGCTTTGCTGCTTGTGCTTCAGATATATGTGCTAACGATGCATCTGTCCAGGCTGCGACTCTGCAGCTTCAGTACTGCACCGACCGGCGGCAGAGCGTCGTGTACAACTTTGAGCGTCACGTAAGGCCAAATTGCAACGCTACATTTCTCAGCAGCAACCTGATTTTTTTTGTCGTAATGTAGCGCATCCGACACATTCCTCAGTCCTCGTCTGCCTCGGATAGCGACTCTTCCGACGACCCGCTTCTCACACCGCGAGCCCACTCCCCAGCCTCTTCCCCTCCGTCGTCCCTCTCCTCGCCTTCGACCTCTTTAAAGTCCTCCCCAGCTCTTACTGCCACCGAACCGGATGCACCAGCCCTCTCGCTCCCTCCCTTCCTCCTCCTCTCTCGATTCGTGGGAGAGGGAACTGGCGGCACGGTTTTCGAAGCAGAGACGGAAGAAGGTCGCGTTGCGGTGAAGATTGTGGATGAGACGGATGCTGAAGGGATTGAGATGCTCAAGAACGAAGCGGCGGTGTTGAGGTACGCGCAGATTTGGGCGGAGGAGCACGAGGCGAGGCGGAGTACGGCAGCCGTTTACGGCTTGTTCGAGTGCAAGGAAGATGGCATCTGGGCATTGGTGTTGGAGTACTTGGAGGGTTCGGAAGCGTCGGGAGGAGGTGCCGAGTTGTGCGTCTTTTCTTTTTCCGAGGTTCGATCGGTTTTGGGGAAAGGTCGCTGACGCGTCATGAAGTCCCATGGTTCGAGACGCCGTCACCGAGCTACACGATCGCGGAATCCTCCATGGCGACGTGCGACTCCCAAACGTGCTCATAACCGGCGATGGATGCGTCAAGTTTGTCGACTTTGGACACGGAGGAGTCGGGACTCGTGGGAAGGGGTACTTCGATGAGGGCGCTGGCGAAGACCTGGACGCTTTGATCGAGGCATACGAGGAGTCAGGACTGGAATTAGCTCGGTGACTGCCCCTTGTCGCCTTCTCGCTCCATACTTTGCCGAACACTCTTTTTAGATCCTCTCGTTTGAGCCAAAACAACAACTGTGACGGTGACACGTTCGTATTTCCTACGGGCGACACAACTTCAAAGGGCCACTCTCCTCCTCTTCTCACCTCCTTCCTCCCGCTCAACCCACCTCCCATTCTTCTTCTTCTCCCACTCATCCAGCCAAAACATCACGAACCCAACCTCCTCGAGATGGACCTAAACACTTCGTCAGCTCCAAGCCTTCCAACAAACGATCCAAGGGGAATGGGATGAACGCACCTTCTTGATCACCGCTGGCTCCTCGCCGTCCAACAGCCCGTTCTCGTCCCAGTGGTGAACACCGCCTTTGATCACCTTGAACGGCTTGCTGATCGTATCCTTTCGCTTCGGGTTCGCGGCATTGGGAGAATGCGGCGTGGCGTAGATCCAGGCTGTGCACGACCCCACGCCTCAGTCCTCTTTCGTCCAACGATCCAACCATCTTTCCAAATACAGCACTCACGATCCTCACTCCCATCAATGAACGCCAACCTCGAGTACTCGAGCTCGAACCCACCCCACTGGTTGATCTCCGTCACGTTGGGCGTCTTGGGCACCGTGGCGAGCTTGCCAGGCGGGAACGCCTTGCTACAGATCTCACTCGTGTAGTCGAGCGTGATCAACTGCGAGATGAGGGACGGCGTCCCTTCCGGTGCCGCGCGCTGGAAGTATCCCCATTCTTCGAGAAGCAGGACCACGTCAGCGGGTCGAGCTCGGAAGGGAGGAAGGATGTAGAGGGAAGAGCGCACCAGTGCAATACTGATACGTCCAACTCTTCCAAGGCGCGTCGTCCAATCCATCACCTTCATACAAGTCCGTCCCGAAGCAGTCGTTCTGGTCCTCGTCCGGCGGACACAGACTGGCGACGTTCTCCTGAATGTAAGCTGCGTACGCCTTGAACGACGCGAGCGTCTTGCGAGGATCGGAGGGGAATGGAGGGAAAGCAGAAAGAAGGAGCTCTTCGTCGGGATTGAGGGAGGCTGCGAGCTCGTCGGAAGGGGAGGTGAGGGCGTCGCAGAAGGAGAAGAACTCGGTGCTGCCGACTTTAGGGTCCCAGTTACGGGCTTGCCACGAGCTGCAGAGCCCAAAGCATTAGCTACAGCACTATGTAGCCCAAGACACGGATCTCACCCAAGAGGCATGGACAACGTGTTGACAAAGTCCTCGTCGAGCGTGACGTTCGGGAGGCCGAAGAACGTCTTGAGCGTCGACGTGACGAGAGGCTGCCCAGCGGAGAGGAGTGTGTCGATGAGGTTCGTGTTGTTGATCAAAGCAGAGATGCACTCTGGTGGTCCTGACGCTCTGATGGGCTCGTGGTACTCCCAGTAGTCTTTCGCGCCGTATCCGCATCAGTCGTCGCTCGTACTATCGGGTCGAGGGTGGACGGGAAAAACTCACCGACGATGGCCTTGGTGACCGCGCTGCTGGCGATCGCACCCCACCAAACATCTGGGAACAATTTTCTCGCGAAAGCACTCTTGGCACCGGCGTAGCTCCCGCCATAATAGATCCACGGCGAGTTCTGTTCGCGGACAAGGTGGTCAGCACACGGGTCAGACGCCGATACAATGAGACGACAGCTCACTGGAGCGGTCACATCATACTGGACGCCTGGCAGCTTGACGTTCTGAGCAAAGTAGGCCGAGTCCTGGAGGGACTGCATCGTCGTGAGGTAGCGGAAGTTGTCGGTGGTGAGGTTCTCGACTGGGAAGCTCTCGCCGTAGTATCGATGCTCGAATACGATCCTGTGTCCATTCTCTCATCAGCCCTCTGCCACTCCTCCCACGCTGCCCTTCCCTTGGGACTCAGCAGCAACCATGCCCAGCGACTCACCCAATCCCTCCCGTCGCCTCACTCAGGATCCTCAAGATCCCCTTTTCCAAGAACGGGATCCTGCCCTCCCCATCCGTCTCTCCACCATCCAACAGATACACGGGCCCGCCAGGCTGGTAGAAGCTCGCGTCGAACCAGTACCGCTGCTGGAACGTCGTCTCGCCTTCCGGCGGAGGGACGGCGTCATCGTGCGAGATGAGCTGGTCGAACGTGTGCGCTTTGTAGGATGTAGTGGATGGTGCAGGAGTGCCGAACGTGAGCTGGCCTTGCGAGTCGGCGGCGAGATCAGCTCGGGTGGACGCGAGGGCGGCGCGTTCGGCGGCGTGTAACCGGCGAAACAGGTTCAATGGGAGCGCAGGGGCACCCTTGTGCAGCTCGGTGCTGCTGAGGCAGGCTGCTGCTCTGAGCAGTGCGA